>JAYECN010074431.1:0-28173 GCA_035222435.1 Microcambeva ribeirae | reverse complement strand
CCGGAACCCCCCGCCGCCTCCCTGCCTCCCTTCCCCGCCAGCTGCAGGCACGGCCCCCAGGCGAAAAGCGTACCATTATTTTATTAATTACAGTTCCTCGTTACCCGCGAGCCAGCGGCTGTGCACCTGAGCTACAAAGGGTTGTGAGTGGGTGCTGCTGCTTTCTCAAGGGTTGGAGTTAGTTTTATTCTGAACGTGTGCGGATGAGCAGAAATGATACTGGCTTATATTGTCACCTCCCTCTTCTCTATCCGTTGACACCAAGGAGATTTGTCAAGGCCTGATCCTTTCAGCACATCCGCACATGCAGCCTTGTCAAAAACCCCATGCGGGACCTGGAGACCTCCCCACGTTCTCTTGCAGTGGTGGTGCCTACGTTAATTCAGCTAGTTAAAGTGTTTTCTGGCACCCTGTTTTGTTACTGGAGAAGGACAAGAAGGCAACTGTAAGTACTCAGTATGGTTTTAGGAAGGGGAAATCACACATAACCAACCCGATAGCCTTCTACAAGGGGGGGCCTGGCTTGCTAGATGGAGAACAGGCTGTGTGACTTATTTTACCAATGTGTATAAATATCTGAAGGGTCTGTGTAAAGGGGATGGGGCCAAACTCTTCTCAGCAGTGCCCAGTGACAGGTCAAGAGGCAATGGGCACCAACAGGAAATTCTGCATGAACACTAGAAAATAATTTTTCACTGCAAGGGTGACTGAGCACTGGACTAGGTTGCCCAGAGAGGTTGTGGAGTCTCCGTCCCTGGAGATGTGATGGTCTCCGTACTCCATCAAAACCAAGCTGGACCCGGTCCTTGGCAGTGTGCTGCAGGTGAATCTTCTTGAGCGTGGGGTGTTGAATCAGGTGATCTCTAGAGTTTACTTCCAGCCCCAGCTATTTTTATTTCTGCGAACTGTGGATCGGTGAATATGGTGCAGAGATGCCTCAGGTTAGCTCAGGTCCAACAGGGCTTCTCATTGCCAGTTATGCAGTGGCATCCCTGATCTGCTGCCTGTTTTATGCTCTGGAGCTTCCCATGAAGTGGAGCATCCCAGCTCTCTGTTGTCTCAGGGAATGGAGCACTGACTGTATTTCTCTGTCAAGGAATGTTTTCTTGAAAGCTCATCCTGGCTCAGTTGCAAATCCAGGACAAAAAGGACAAAATCCAACTCGCATTAAAAAAAAAAAAAAAAAAAGAAGGAGAAGAAAGACCTTCTGAACTTGTCGCTGTTGTGTGATCAGGAATCATAACCACCAAGAACTTTTCAGGATGTGTTTCTTAACTTATCTGCACTGTTAATTTCTCATGCCAAGAATCCAGACAGGGTAGGACAGCTGAATAGCATAGCTGCTTCCCGCACGGATGCCTTGCCAGTGCAGCTTTCTGTTTTGTTCTGCTAGAGACAATTTGCATCACAGTTGTGTTGTAGAATAATTCCTGCTTCTTTCTCCCTTTTTGTCGTTAAATTACCAGCTCACTCTGTTTTTTTTTTTTTTCTTTCTTTCTTTCTTTTAGTTTCTAGTCTTTCCACTTCTCTTGGTGCTGACAAAGGCTTCTTTGTTATCTTGGAGGTTGGGTACTGCTAAGGTTGCAATTCCAGACCACATGCTCCAATGAGATCACCCCCTTTTTCCCTTCTCCTGCAGTTCTGTTCACTAGCTAAAATTATATATACATGGCATATGTGAGACAGGTGAAAGCATTTGCTCTGCCGTCATCCATAGCACCTTTCTGAAATGAACACATCCTCAAAATAGATCACACTGGATCTCCAGACTGCCACCAGAATATCCCCAGTGCCCTTTTCACTTGCCTTAGGTGCAGATCTGTTAAAAGACTGACAAAACCTACAAGTTTCCCATATCTGAAAATCTGTGGTGTTGTCCTACTTGCTTTTAGACTGTGTGATTGCTCTCCCCTTTTGTTACTATAGATCACAAATCCCCTCCACAGACTCTCTCATGCGATGCACTGTCTTGGTTTCTCTAAGTCCAGCTGTGGGGAGTACGTCTCCGGTCACAATATTTCCATTTCACATACCTTTTTGTTCTCCTTTTTTGGTGTCTATAGATGAACATCTGCAAACCTCCTAACAAGACAGCTCCAGAGAATTTGGGTGAGGCTGTTGCTGAGCTCCAGGTGCAACGTGCTCGGAGGAACGGCTGGAGCTGGCCTCCACATCCCTTCCAGATCATCGCCTGGTTGTTGTACCTCTTCTTCGCCCTGGTTGGCTTTGGGATTCTGATTCCTCTTCTGCCTCTCCACTGGCTGCCTGCTGGCTACATTGTATCCTTTGGTCCAAAAAAGGATGTAACTATAATAAAGTATTAATAGTGATTATTTTTTAATCATTAGGTAGCATAGAAAGCATAGGAGAAAGCAGTCAAGCCAGAAGTTTTTCTCAACTATAACTGTAATCCTGATCTTCTCCATTCTATTAAAAACACTTACTTTGAGATCTTATCTGTCCATCCACTTCAGATAGAATATTAACTAGATTCTTCTAGCTGTCTTTTACAGCTGTGCTGCAGGATTTGCTTTTGTCTTCTCTCTGATAACATCTTTTCCCGGTAAAAATAAAATTGGCAGAGCAGTGGATCAGGGAGATTCAAGCTGTAAAGTCTGATCTTGCTTATGAAATGTCAAATAAAGCCAAGGCAAATTTAGGCTGGTACATTTTTGATGTGCATAGCACACACATTTAATGTACATAGGGCTTCCTGTTGTCAAAGGCCAAATTAGAATGAAATTAAACGGTCCCGTTAGTGCTTGTTGTTTTTACTAGGTTAATCTCTGGCAATTCATGTGAAGATTATTCTGTATATGTATGTCAGTTTTGTGTATCAAAAAGCAAGGGAGAAATTTAACATCGTTCTGTAACTGGAAACAAGAGAAATCTTTGATAACAGGTCGTTTTGCTTTTCATACTTACAGCTTCCTTATCAGGATTGATAAAAAAGAAATACTGAAGACAGAATTGTAGGGAAAGTACTAACGATTTGATACTCGGATATGCGCTTATATAATCTGTACGTTTGGTTTAAGTATGTCCATACTGCCTTTGACATGTCTGGGACACTTCTTTTCTATTGCTTTGTCATTGTTTTAGTTACATGTACATGACTTAGTGTTAATGATATCATTAACTAACAACAGACCTTACATCTATCTTACCCAATTCCTTTGTGTTATCATGGTTCAAATATGTACATATATACACAACTGAGGGTAGAACCAATAAGTTGGAAGATTAAGTTTTGGGTGGATGGTTATTAAATTGCAGGATATTGAGAAGCAAACTCCATAGCACTATCGTATTCCAGACATGTGAGGCTACTGCTTAGGATTCATTCCAAGTACTGACAGGTCAGATGTGGGATCAAAAGTACTCCCAGGGTTTTTTTTCCTCTGACTTATTACTGCAGTTAGAAGAACCGAAATGGGTAAACTTTAGAGGAAGGAAGACAATTCCTGGGTAGTATTTTTTTCGGTAAGTTATGTAGAATACTACTTTATTGGCTTTTGCTGGGGACTGTGGCTAAGGGAAAGGAAGCAAGGTGGTCAAAACCAGTTCCTTGATTTGTGTTTTTTCTTCTTTTTTTTTTTTTTTTTTCTTTTCTTTCAATTTTGGCTTGTGAGGGAACGTGTGCACGGCCTTAACTAGATGTTCCTTTCCCAGGATTCTCTGTGGTCTAAGAGAAGTGGACCTGTGCCAACAGTCTGCTCCAAGGGGCAGATTCTGGCAAGAAAAGGTAAGTTTTAGAAACTTCTGGGCTAATAAGCACATTTTTGTGAGGCAGAGAAGAACATAATGAGGGTTGTGCCTGTAGATTTTGTTATGTTTACCCAGAAGTTATTTACTGCAGAGGGGCAATGTTAATGAAGCTCACATGAATGTGCTGCAATCAGTTATATGGTAATTTCTAATGACAAGCCATATACTTCTCACCTGGGTGAGCTTTGTGAACTAAGAATAAATATATAGATGTCAAATGGCTCATACAATCCTTAACTGTGTACTTCAGTGTCCAGGAGTGTGTTTTATCTACCATTTAGTTGTTCACCTTACTGCAGTCTCCATTGATCCTGCGGATACCAATGTGCGCAAAAAAAAATACCTGGGGCCTCTGGCCACCTTCAATCGTAGTCAGCATGCGCATGTCATTGAAAATCGTCATTGCCATGTCTGTGATGTAGATGTGTAAGTACCTAATCTTCTCCTCCTATTAAACTCTCTTCATCACCGTTGAACTATAAGATTGAATTTGAGTCCCTGAAGTTTGTAATTCTGTAGTGATGTTTGGAGTCCACCCTGTGACAGTTGGCTGGGGAGGTGTCCGTTGTTGAACGTGGACATGGATCTGTGTGGCTGTTTTTAATCAGTTATGTTGTGTGGAGAGGACTGCACTGAGTGCTTCTGTGTTATTTAGGTGTTGTTTGATCTGAGAACAAGATGCAGCTTCTCTGTGTGTGGTGTGCTTAGATTTGACTAGACACTAATTTGAAAGCTGGAAGAGTTTGGAGGGCAGATATGAAGAGGAAGCTTTGCAGGATTGCTGAAGGGCTTCAAAGAATAGGAAAGGGATGATTTCCAAATCAAAAATCAAGCAGCACATAGAAAAGGTAGATTTTGCAGTATTTGTGATTGTGCTTCAAGAACAGCCAACAGATTTGGGTGCTTAAGCACTCCTGATGCAGTGGGTTTCTAACTCCTGCCAGGATCTCTCTCTAGTGTCGTACCGCTCTGTATTTGTTCCACGGGAAAGTTATGGTGACGGGTTGGTGATGCCCCTCTAATACCATGCTTTCTTTGGCAGGAGTGCCAAGTCAAAGCACTGCGGAACTTGCAATAAATGTGTGTGTGGCTTTGATCACCACTGCAAATGGCTCAACAACTGTGTGGGGAAGAGGAATTACTGGTAAGGGCCTGGCATCACGATAGGAACATATCCACTTTCTCCTCCCAGGACTCTTCTGCCTTTCAGTCCAGCCTGTGCTCTGTCACACAAACCACTTTCAGATCCCAGATGAATAAAATCAGTCATGAGGAATCCAAATGGAGATACGAACCTGACTGTGACATTCAAATCAAGGGAGGGATAAAACTCCTACACTTAGAATTTTGTGGGTGAATATCCACAAGTAAAATAATCAATTATTTGGTATAATCAATTATTTGATATTAAGGAAAGCTTATGAGATGTGGTTTGGGTGTCCTTCATGTTTCTGAAGCACAATCATGCTGTTGTTCCTGTCCCAGAAACAACTTGAATCCAGATCGCCTTTCGTGGGAGACTTGTCAAATGGCAGGAGATAAAGCAACATAGGGGAACTTCATGCCATCCTGGGTCTAAAGTAAAGAGTAAGAAGACTGTCACTGATGGTTGCTGCTCAGCTTATTTTCCTGCAGTAGAACCACAAGGAAAACAGGGAATTCTTATGCTTGGTGGTGCATTGCACTGTCATGACAATGTGCTGGGAACTCTTTGTCCATCCTAGAAATACTGGACTTGATTACAAGAGCTCTAAGGGGTTGCAGTTTGCAGTCTCAGGACAACAAATCAGAAATAAGACTGTTATCCTATATTTAGAATGTGCGTAAGAAGATGCCACAGTAATTTGGGATAAATCTTTGTCTCTTTACTATTAGAGTTTGGGATTTTGAATGTGTATGTGTGATATTATTAGTGTGCTAGATATGTATTTTGCAGTGAAGCCACTTCGGTTTATCACCTTTTTGGCAGGCTCTTTTTGAATAGTGTGCTGTCAGCCATTCTGGGCCTTGGACTGCTGCTCCTCGTAGCTTTCTACGTCTTTGTGGAGTTCTTCATTAATCCCACAATGCTTCGTTCGGACCAGCAGTTTGAAGGTACTACCGGTGCTTCAGCTGAGCAGCTTGAGAATCAGCCAGCAGATCTTGAGGGCCAGCTCTGTATGGGATTGGAGTCTGTGGGCTCTCCCACTGAAGAGGAATTCTCCTCCCTTACTCCTTCAGTGCTATATTTCTACAAGAATATCTTTGGACTGGTTTTATAGGTCTCAATGGCATAACTTTGGGTCTGCCACTACTTTAGAGTTAACAATACTTCCATCTGTAAAGTTTACTTAGTGATATTTAATACATAGACAAGCTACTTGTCTCTTTCTCTTGTTTTCGTGCCCTTGCCATAGCATGTTTATGCCCTTCATTCCTTGGCTTGCCTTCTCCGTTAATCTAAGTACTTATTCTCTAACCTACCCTGGCTTCTTTTTCTCACCTGAGACAGCTTTGCACCTTGCTGCCTCACTTCCTAACTCTTGTCATTCTAAGGTTTTGATTGCAGTGTTATGTTTTTCTTTTGCAGTTCTAAAGAACCACACAGACGTCTGGTTTGTGTTTCTTCCTGCAGCTCCTGTTGAGACTCAGGCACCTGCCATTTTGGTCTCAGCTGGGATTTTCATTCTTCTGAGCCTAATGACTGTGTTCCTGCTGGGCCACCTCTTGACCTTTCACATCTACCTTAGTAGGTATTATGTTCCTGTTATCTGCATCCCATTTCATTCTCTTGTAGCATCTACTCATTCTCTGTTCGTTGTGTGTTCACCCATATCACAGATATAACACAATATACACACAAATTTGTCACATACATGTGCTGCCACAAAAACATGTCATAAATATACATACATGGTGCAAGATATATTGAAGAGGTAGAAATTAGGGATTTAGCATCTTATTTTTGTTTTTCTCAAATTTTTAGAAGAATTTTTGAATTCCTGCAGGCTTCACAAATTTATTTTTTGACAAGTACAGTTTAGAGTCCACCTGGGAGAAAGCACCTTACAAATGCTTGATTTGGGATGAATCCATTTCTTCTTGTCTGAAAAACCTCGGACAAATGTTCTTATAGTTTTCAAGATTAAGATTAATCCTGTAGATTTCAATAGCTTTTTTTTTTTTTTTTTTTTTTTTGCATCCCACAGCATGCATTTTGGCCTAGGTTTACCAAGTCTCCTGCCTGCCTGATCTTTATCTGGGGATAATCATATATCTATCTGCCTGAAGGCCTGTCCAGAGGCCTTTGATGTCTTTTGAGAGGGTGAAGTGAATCCAGTGAAAAACTTTTTTCCACCTTAGTCAGCTTTCCCAGGAACATCTTGAATTTTTTACATCAGAAAGTCCTAATAAAGCCAGGACAGCATCACAGAGATTGCCGCCTATCAAAACCATTTCCTTCATTGAGGTCTGAATCACAGATATCATCGAAAAATTTAGAATCCAGCTGAACTTGGAGTTCCATGAATGATATTGATAACCATTTCCAGAACAACTTGGATAAAGATTGGACAGTTGCTAATAAGTCCTTAAGATTAAGGGAGGGCCTCTTGAACTAAAGAGTAGTTGGAGGAAATAAATCAAATTTCATAACAGATTTGTTCTTGATAATATAGCACTGTGGAACTTTATATAAAAATGCTTGCAATTATATGTAGTTTGCAGGAAGCTTCTTTGGATCACTTTTATCTGGGTTGCAGAAAAACTCCAGCTGGTTCTATATAAAGCCACCTTGTTGCAGGAGGAATTACTGACTCAAGTACCACATGATGTGAGCAAGGTGCACACATGCATGCTTTGCAACTCCAGTTTTGCAAACTGGTTTGCAGCTAGCTTGGATCTTACATGGTTTGTGCTTATCCCAACCTCCCAAGGTTAGCTATGTCCTACAGACCCCCAGTCCCCAACAACTGCAGTACCAGGCAGTGAACATGCAAAATGGGACCAAATTTAGGTCTGTGCTTTCATGTGCCTGAGTTGTGCTATCTTGGAGGTCAAAGCATAAGGGAGGCCGAGTGAGATAAACCAGCTGATCTCAGTTCCAGTGATGGCAGATTCAGATTGGGTCATAGGTGCTTCGCATAGTTTCTTCACTGTCCTTTGATTATGTGAGAGATCCAATTTCTCCTTTACCTTACGTAAATGTAGAAAGCGTAGGTCTGATTTTCTAGCAGGAGGCCTGTCCTGCAGATAAAGACCTCCTTATAGTAATTGTACTATATTTGCACAAAATGGTTCATGGAATTCAGAGGAAGAAGTCAGCGGAAGGGATCGCTATTAGATCTCCCATTTGTTGCTGCATCCAAAAGGGAAATTTATGCTCGGAAGTACAGGAGGCCCTCAAAAACTTTACTTTTTCAGTCATCATCTACAGTGAAGCCAATGCTACTTGGCTGCCTTGCATGAGTTATGATGAAAAAAGATTCTACCCTCGCAATTGTCACTGGTGCCAAAATTAGAGAAGGGACATGACGGAAGAGGAGTGAGAATGCCAGTTACAGACTATGGGTGGATTTTTTCTGTTGTCAGCCAACAGTGACTTGCCACCACAGTGCATTTTCAAAGCAAAATAGTTACACTTGTGAAGTGTAGCATTTGATAGATGAGTCCTCTTCCATTGCTAATGTTAAAGTCAGTGGAGTCACTGGTGGATGGTTTCCTTTTACAGCCTCTTGGAGCTTAACTTAAATTTGCTCTGCTCTCTGTGATTTTGCCTGCTTTGTGCAATCAGAAGTTGACTGTTCTCGGGTAACGATGATTCCTGAGCATTTCAAACATCAGTCTGGCACTGCAGAAAGACAAAAAAAAAAAGCATAAAAATGCTTGGGCCATGCCAGGAAAATTTCATTTTGATGGCAAAGAAAGGATCATGCAGTTTAGTAGCAGGCTGTACTTAATCTTGTCCTTGTGTGCAACAGCCACGAGAGGGTGCTCCCTCCTTTTGAGTAAGCACTTGCACATCCTCTTGCACATCCGGAGCATTTGCAGGTGTTATCCCAATGTTACTCTGTTTTTTTAATTTTGTTTTGTTTTGTGGTATTTTTTTTTCCTATTTCAGAATAATTTTTGACCCAAATTAAGTTTTCTTTTGGATCCAAATTGAAATATTTATGAGTTACAGGGAAACAACATTTAATCATTAATAACAGAACATTAAGGTTTACTAGCCTTTAAAGTTGATTCCAGCTGGATCAGTGCTGTGTGGAGGTGTGCTGTGTGTAAGTCCTTGCTGGAGCTTTTTGATTTTCCCCAAAATGGAAGACTACAGTTAATTTCCAATACAGGAGTCTACAGTTACACTAGATATTTTTTGACAACTCTCTGAGCTTTCTGTATGATACAGGTCTTTAACATACTGATCTACATAACCGCTTTGCTTCTCTTTGGAATATGCTAAATAAATTGCTACAGCTTAGAAGAATATATCAAATACATGAAACTATAGAAGAATAGTGTGGAAGGATGAAGTGTCGCGATGAAGACAGTATGGGATATAGTTAGATAGACAGTACAAAGATATTCTTGTCTTAGAGTATCTGCCTCTTCATGTTTATAGTTACTATTAATTGCAAATAGTTATTTGAACTGTTCTCCAGATGTAAATGTAATTGAGGAGTGGCGTTTCATGCACTGACATCTCTCTTCCTTTTCTCCCAGTATGGAACAAATTGACTACGTATGAGTACATTCTGCAGCAGCGTCCCCAACAAGAGGTGAAAGAGGTGGACAAACCGCTGGAGTCTTGTCCCTCCCAGCTGAAACCCAGTCAGGTACTTGGATGTTCTCAAAAAAAACCACAGCCTTGCTGGTCCTCCTGGTTGAGTTTGCTTCACTTCTGTAAGCTCCACATTTTAGAGGCAGTTGCTGGGGCTAAACATTTTGAAGTCCTTTGGCAGAGTTGAGAAGGATGTAAGGAGCCTGCAAGCCTGCAGAGCAGCCTGGGCAGAAGCAAGCAGGACTTTCAGAAGAATCAGTCCCACCCACCCTCTGTCTCAGCCGTGTGTTTTGGGCCTGGCCCTGTCTGTTCCCTTCTGCCAGTGCAGCTGTTTGTTACAGTCACGCAGAGCACAGGGCGGGGGAATCTCATCGGGGTGAGGATATACTTTAAAAAAAAAAGAGTAGAGCTAGTGTATAGTTGGGCTGATCCCTGCTGTTTGGTTCACCAAGCAGTCACATAAATGTTTGTGTCACCATGAGAGCAGATGACTGAAGAGTGGGAGGGCTCCTGTCACTGGGAAGGACAAGCTCATCTGTTTTGGTGGAATTTTGTCACATTTTGCTGCCTTGTGTGAGTGGTCTATGACTGAGAGCAAGACAGCTTCTAAGACTAGAGAAACTGGGGTGAATTATTGAGCAAATGATACTAATTTGTTTTGCCATCTTGGAAGAAGAGAAGGAGGCAAAATATATTCAGAAAGGACCTAGCTAGGCTGGCTTTTCTTTGAACTGAGCTCTGCAGAAATGATAAGTATCTGTGATGTTGATCTGTATCTTTGTCAGAGAGGTTTACAAGCTCTTTTCTGCTATCATGCTGTTTAGTGCCATACGTTCCAGTAACTGAAATATTTGGTGTAACTTACTTTGCTAAAAGGCATCTTCATCCTTGGGGATTCTCAAAATTTGGCTGTTGTAACTGTAATGGCCTTGAATAAGAGATTGAGCTAGGGACCCCCAAAAGTTATTTCTAGTCTAAATTATTCTATGATTTTGTGAACCCTTGTAATTCCATCTAGTTCTATAGTTACCTATTATACAGTCAGTTTTATATTTCATAAGAAAATAATTATCTCTTGCATGCAGAAATACTCCTGATTTGGAATTTCTCACTATCTGTGGACTCATTAATAGTTTTTCCCTATCAGAGGAAAAGGGAAAATGAGTGAATTGCCTTTTTGTGTAGAATGGAGACCTCAGCTTTTCATATACTTTTTTTTTTTTTTTTTTACTTCCTCGGAAAAGTTGAACTTTCAGTTTGAATGGAGGTTTCCATAACAACAAAAATGTTTGGCACTTGGTCTCCTAGAGTTTTGCTTATGAAAACTAAAATCACAGTAAAGTTTTACCTCTAATCTTTTTTCTTTTTTTTTTTTTGTTACTGAATTTTGATTGCTACTGAAAATATACCCAAAGATGGAGTGTGCACATTTGAGATGAGACTGTTCAGCAATGATCTCCCATTGGCACCAGGGCTTGCACAGATCTGTATGAATGTGGTTAATTTGAAGGAGCAAAGCTAAAAGAAGCAGAGTGAAAAGCAGTTCTGTATTTCAGGAATACATTTAATACCTTGGGGAACAATAAAGACTGGAAGATGCCCGGTCACATTGTTAAGAAAAATGTTAACCCATCAGATTTTTCTTGTTTCTAACATAGCAACCAGAGATAAACACAAACAAATAGATTGGAGTAGGAGGACACTTAGTGACTTGCCTTTTGTGAACTAAGCACTGTTGACTACAGCCTTTTTTAGCTTGGGCATAAAAATCCTTTGTAATTGATCCAAGATGTTGCAAGCATAAAGTGGAAATTACACCGTTCCCACTTTTGTCTTCACTGTTCATTCATTTTAGGGAGTAAGAAGAAGCACAAATTTCCACTTCATATTTATATTTGAGCCTCACTCAAGCCTGAGTGTTGGTTTTGGCTTCAGTTTTACACTTTAGTTGGTTAAATCTTCATCCACATTCACATTAAAGGATTCTTATATATTTATAAAGATGCTTCTCAGAACATGCACAAAGTAGAAGTACTCAGTTTACAGCAGAACCACTTAAGTGGTGCAGATATCACAAAAATGCAAGAAAAAGATAGGAATTCACTCTTTGCTGCTATAGCAATAGCCAGAGTGTGCAAGTGAGAGTCTTTCTGAAGGTAGTTGCATGACAATCCAAAAAAAAAATAAACTAAACCAGAAATGATACTTTAATGCTGTGCTGCACTCAGAGTGACAACCTGCTGGGATGTGGATAGTTTGGGCTATAAGATAAGGTTTACATCGTATAGACGAATACCATGATATTTTCTTTTTCATAATTGGAGGAGTCGTTGATTACCATATGAGAAGCAAGAAGCTTTTTCTTACCTGGATACAGCTCTTCAGTTTGAACACTGGGAACAGATGTTTCTGTTTTGTTGGTGAAACACATACGTTACACTGGTGTCAATAAACTCATAGGCATTTTAATACTTTAAAAATAATAAAAGGGTGCTCACTATTTATCTATTCTCTTGAAAAAATATCCAAATTTACTGAAACTTGAATGGATAATTAAGAAAAATCTTAGAAAATAATCAGTAGATAAGCCTGAAAATAACCTAAAAGCAATAAATGGCTGAGACCTGCACAGATGATGCTGAAACATAATCCTGACTTCCCTCTCTGTTTGAATAAGCATAATAAAGCATGTCCATCCAAGTGGAGCCGGTTTTGAACTACAGGTTGGTTAGTTGTGTATTTTGGTGGTTATTTTGGTCTTTAGAAAGACACTGTCCTAGAGATCCTAATTGGGGGACATTCAGTGAGGGGTGCTGGTAGGATGGTCTTTGCAACAATATTTACTTTTTGATACTGTTTCTTTTTATTATGGATATCCTCACTGTAAGAGTTGGGTGTCCTGGTCATTATATTGTTGTTGACTTGCTTCAGACATGATTTCAGGTCGGTGAGATTTGGTTTGAAATGCTAAACAGATTTTACTGTGCTACCTTCCCAGTTTCAATACTGCTCTGTCTTCTAATGTCTGATCAGATTCCACCTAATCTTCACTTGAAGCCTCAACACTCGCAGCAGAGCCTGTTTCCCTGGCCCAAAAAATCACATTTTTTTCTAGTTGATTCTGCCTCTTCTCCAACTCGAGAGCATTTTAGGGCACTTTCTGCCACTGAAATGGATGATGAGAAGCACAGCTGCTATGGGCAGGGAGCTGCATTTCACCAAAAGCTGTAACCATAGAGCTTCGGAAGGAAGACAGACACAGCTGGTATTGGCCTTTAAAAGGGAGAGACTGAGCATAGCCAGGAGAGCTGTAAGGTGGCAATGAATTTTGGCGAACAACTGAGCCACCTATTTGCAGTATGAGCAAAAGCTGAATCCTAACAACCCAACTGGTAAGGGCAGCTTCATCTTCACAGGTGAAGGAGGTTGGATAGGCTGCTAAGGGGTCAGGGACTGTGTGTAGTAGCTGTGCAAGTCCAGCCATTCCAATACTGAGAGATCATTGTATTTTATACTTATCCATGTGTTGCTGCCAGTTAGCCCTTGTGGTTTGCCGTTTTTTCAGTGTGGTTGCTTTGCTTACATATATTTTACAAAGCTCAAATGGATGAAGTGGATCTTAAAAAGCTCTTTTATTCTCCCATGGGAAAGAGTGGCTCATGAAGCTCACAGGATGTATCATTTATTAATTTCCTTTCAACTGTCAGGCTGCAGTGCTGTCTGTAGACACTGAGTCCTGCTGGTTTGCTCTAACTGTGCACCCTCATGGTCACCGTCCAAAGAGGATGTCTCCTGCTGCAGCTGCTTTCAGGCACAGTGGAGTTTCCTCTGAAAAGACCTACATATAATTGTGGAAATACAAGATTATGTCCAGTCTCCTTCATTTGTGAGCCCCTGTGCCCGAGGCTTGAATGTAAGTGCTCAGAATTTGGTCTCCAAGGAGCTTAGGCAAACATTTACGCACACCTCATGTTCAGTGAGTGATGAGCAATGACCTGATGAGTTACATTTGAAGTGCATGTAGTAAATTCATGAGGATTATTAATCCTGCACTCAAGTAAACCCTACTTAGAGCAGTGACCCCAACACAGCAGACTTTTCAAACCTAAAACCTTGAAAAGTCCATGTGTTTAAAAACTGCTAAAGCAATTCTTTTCAAGTCTAATGTGAGGATTTGCAAACTAGCTGCAAACTATTTTCCCCCCTTTTTCCTCTCTTTACCTATTTGCACAACCACAAAGTTAGAAAAATTAACATGCCCGGAGTCTTCTCAGTTTGCCAACTTTCTTATCAAGAATTAAATTAGTAAAGAGACTCCAGACACTCGTGTCAAGAGTTTTCAGAAATAACTAGTAATTGGGGAAGTTTCTCTTGTGGTGTGTAAAGGAGAGTGGCCAAAGTTGATCAGGCCAGACCTCTGACACTGACCAGTTGCGAATGCTAAGAAGAAGAGTGCAGGAGCAGAATATATGTATGATCCCCATAACACTCCCAGCATTTTGCCGTAGTCTTCTGGACTTCTGGAACGGAGAGCTCCTTCTAATGGCTTTGTACATGCAGGTTTCTCCCATAGTGATTCCTAATTTTTTTTTTTTCTTGAAGCTTCAAGACATTTAGCATCTGCAGCCTCCTGTGGCAGCAAGTGCTGGGGATTAGTTACATGTTGGGGGAGAAAATGCAGCCCTCCTTTTGCTTGTTTTGAGTGTACATCCCGACTGTTTTATTTGACAATGTCTAAATGTTGCAGTAGAGAGACAGTAAACAGTGGTTGCCTGTTTGATTTCCTCCTACCACTCCTACCTGCCCCGAAGCTTTTTCTCTCCTGGCTGAAAAAAGCCGAGCCCCGTGAGCTGTTTCTTGCTCAGAAACTGTTCCATAACTGCAGTTATGGAGTCATGTCAGTCTTCTGTAAACCTTTATCCAGGTCTTCTGTGGGAGATGGGACTGGGCCTGTACAGAGCATTCAGTGTCCAGGCTGCCTATGAATTTATTCAGTGGCATGAAGCTATTTTCTGCTTTTGTGCCTTTCCTTCTCATTCCTATCATCTGAAATGATTTTTTGTCTGTGGCTGACCGTGACCTCCAGGAATTCTTCTCCAGTCAGAGACCATTGCTTTTTGTGTAAAGCTTAGGTTTGCTTTTCCTATGTGCATGTTCATTTTATCACCCTGTAATTCAGTGTAAGAAGAATCTCCTGCAACTCTTTGCAGTTGGCTTTCATTTTTATTGTCTTACATAAGGGAGCATCAGCAGCAGACTTCATCTCACTGTTCTGCCCTTTTCCAGGTTGTTTATGCATTTGTTGACCTGCAGAGGCCCTGGGTCCCTCAGGAACCTGCTTGTGTGATGTCCAACTTTGACTTCATTTTCTCAAGCTTGCAGATCAGGCTTCTCTAAAGAATCAGTCTCCCTGACTTTGTTTATCAGGCTAAAATTGCCAATTGCATTTTAAAATCCTCCTTGTCTTTACCAAAAAAAAGAAACAAAAAACCCTCAAAATCTATATGTGTTTTGCACACATATGGTCACTGCACACTAAATGTTTAGGGATTTTCTTGCTGGTTATTCAAGTTTAATAGCAGCTAGGAAAAGCATAATGATCTGGCGAGTCTATGTCTCTGGGGCATGGTTTGTTCTTATTTACAACTGGGCTTCATAAACTGCATCGTTTGGTACTCAGACCACCTTAAGAGTGCATTGCCTTGGAGGGAGAAATGGGAGCCCTTTTCTCTAGTGCAGACACTTGGATTTAGGAGGCTTACTAATCAAGCCTTCTTATATGCTTAGAAAGGTATGTAATTTCAAAATTCAGGGCATCATTATTTTGAATTCATGTAAACCTGTGTAAAACAAGTAAGATGAAGCATTCTTGTCTGGGAAGAACACACCACAATATTATTAGCCATACAAGCTTCACACGAGAAAGAGAAATTACATTGCTTTTTTTTCCCTGTATATTGCATCCTTTCTTGTTGTCACCTCAATTTTGAATTGAAAAGACTCTGAAAATTCCTCTTCTCTTTTTCAGGAAGCAGACTCTTTTTCAGGTAACCCTGGCTATACAGACCCTACTCTTCAAGTGATGGAATCTCCAGCCATAACTTCAGGAAAAGAGTGAGTAAAATTAGAGACAGGTGGTTCCCAGCAGCATATATGCTGGATGGAAAGTTAACCCCAAAGTCACTGATGTCCCCTGAGACAAAAATACTTCAGAGGATGAGGAGCTCTGATGTTTTGGCCAAGGTATGCTCAAGTCTCTGAGTTTCAGGAGGGTAGATGCTTGTAGAAGTGCTTGCCTCCCCTCCCTTGGAAAAAACTGTTTTAGAGAAAAGTCTAGACTGTTGGGTTTTTTTAAACTTACTCCAAGACTGTCTCTCATAGAGCTGGGAGCTGCACTGGAACGTGTGTTGGAGCTTCTGTGGTGCAACTTAAAGGCAGGATGGTTGGCTTTGTCACGGAAGCACCTTTGAGTCTGCTTTGTGAACAAAAAGAAATATATGAAAGCCTGTAAAGTTTGTGATTAGGCTTAGAGAGCTTCTGATAAGCAGTGACAATGAAATTGCCCTGGAATTAAATGGGAAACCCAGCCACAGCAGTTTTGAGAGCTGGTGCATACCTGATCCTCTGTGTGGATTCTTCAAGACTCGTCTGCGAAGTGTAGCTTTTGGTACATTCTTAACAGTTCCTATTTTTTTGCAACATGTCTAAATTAAAGTTGAAGTCTAGCATGATATTTAAAATACTTATCATCCAGACTCTCCTATTTGAATAGTTTTAATATTCAGTCAAAAGCATAAAAGATATAAGGAAAGTTGAGCTAAAATTTACCTTAAACCTTCCCTTTTTTTTTTTCTACTATGCCTCAGTTTCCTAGCTGGCTACATGACCTGCTCAGCACAATGTCCTAGCATGCTTTTGCATCAGAAAATATGACCTTAAACTGTTTCTATTCAACTTAGATTTTTTTTCTCGAATAGATTATTTTTGTCCCTTAAAGACTTCAGCACTTTCAGATGGTTTCTCTGGAAAGAGTCTAGTATTGAAAATAGTCCCTTAGAAGACTTTTTATTTTTTTAATCTGGGGAAAGAAATCGGTCTCAGAAACATCTTCAAGTGCAGTTCATGCTGATGTTGCATTTATACCCCTACATCTGTATATGTCTTCTCAAGCCATAAGATGTATCTATCGAAATCAATAGTTTCCACTCCATGTGGAAGCCAGGTAACATTACAGAGTACTGATAATGCAGTGTGCTCCTGAGAGCCACTGCTTCACAAAAAGAGATAGTGTCTGATCAGCTTAAATTTCTGGGCTGGTCCATGCAATAATTTCTATATTGAGCTCATTATAAGCATGTGGTTTTAGGGGTCAAGAGACAGGAACCACAAAAAATTGATCCCCTAAAACCAGCTAGGTATGTGCCAAGAAAATTAGGGATTAGAGTTATTAAGTAGTGTTTAGGGAAGCATCTTGAATGACTGCCATGTGTTTTAGCTTTTCAAAGCTCTACGTCCCCAACAATGAAGCAGATCCTAAGCAGAGCTTGTCTCCTGACCTTCCATCTTTCCAGTCTGCAGTCCCTTCTCAGGTAAGTGGTAATGCTGCATCCCATAACTTCTAATGCCGTCAGTTCACGGAATTGCATAGGCGCCTGCTCCCTGTCCTGCAGTCTGTTTGGGCTGTCCTCCTTCACACATGTGCCCTTCCATTCCTCAGTGTGTTTGTGCAGATATGGTTATTCCCTGCAGTCACTGCATCCAAGAGAGACTCTCCTGTGTTTGCTCTTGTGTATCACCAGATACATGTGGTTCCTTTCTGAGATCACAGCTTAGCCGAAATGCATGAAGCCTCTATAATATCTTCCAGTGCAGGTAATCAATACTACCTCACTGACATAACAAGCTGTATGCTTCTATACAGCAAGACTCAACAGTTTATACATTCAAATTTGGAGGTTAGATCATCTGTCCAGGGAAGGACAGTGTGTAGTACATAAAACAGCTGTCCAAGGTCAGGTTTTCTGCTTTCCTGGGGTTCATTTCCACATTTTGTTCCCCCTGTCCTTGATCAAATGGCAGGTACTGGTACTCTTTCTTCCAAGCTTATTAATGAAAGTCTTGTCATTTAAAGGGTAAGAAAAATCCTCTTTCAGCTATATATCTATTTTGAAGAGCAGTCTCTCTCCCTGAATTTCCTGTGCTAGGTGACTTTCAGTACCCTTTTCTGGTTTGACTCTACAAATACATTTTTCAAGCAGTATCTCATAAACATTACAGATGTATGAGACAACAGCCTAAAGGAATCCAAACACACTGAATGCTCTGTATGCAGACAATGTATGTGTTCATTAAATACCTATTTTTTATCACTGCTCTATAGCTGGTCAGTCTGGTTTGAGTTTTATAGTCAACAGACTTGGGCCTGTTTAGCCTGTAGAAAAGAAGACTGAGGGGGGGATCTTGTCAACGCATATAAGTATCTGAAGGGAGTGTGTAAAGAAGAGAAGGCCAGACTCTTCTCAGAAGTGTTCAGCGACAGAACTAGAGGTGACAGACACAAACTGAAGCACAGGAAATTCCATCTCTACTTAAGGAAAAACTGCTCTGCTGTGAGGGTGACTGAGCACTGGACCAGGTTGCCCAGAGAAATTGTGGAGTCTCCATCCTTGGAGATATTCAAAAGTCATCTGGACAGGGTCCTGAACAACCTGCTTTACTTGAGCAAGGGAACTAGACTAGGTGGTATCTAAAGGTCCCTCCCAACCTCAAGTGTTCTGTGGCTTGGTGAATTTTAAACCAACAAAATACTTCTTGGTTTTTGGTCATAGCTAAGGCATATTAAAAAAAAAAAAAGAGTTGTTGTTAAAAGAGCAATTAAAAAAAAAAAGCCTCTTCTCTGGGCTAATGAAATGACTTCCCTTCTCCTGGACTTTTCACAGCAAGAGAAAAAACGAAGAAAGAAGAAGATGCATAAAGCTCCTTCCTCAGCAAAGAACAGCAGATCTAAAACGCACACTATACCTTGGCCCTCTTTCTCAGATCCCCAGTCAGGTGAGAGAGTGCAGCAGCCAGCTCCTGTGTTCCGTAGCCATTCCAGTTAGCTCAAATTTGAAAGCATAAATAGAAAGCTGTGTTTAAAAAGTAGAGGAAAGAAAGAAGTGAAGAGCACAAGCTCTTGCTGGGATACCTAAGAAATATCATGGATTTCACTTTGGAAGCATATGTGCACCTGTGCACCTAAAATCAGTTGAAATGGTTATTTCTTGGAACTCCTCATCTTAGAATAGCTGAGGAAAAGGGTTGTTCTTACTCTTAGCAGTTCAATCACGGTGTTACTGTGGCAGCACCAACAATGATGCTTGTTCCATATTCCTGGGGAGAAAGCTGTGGTAAAAACTACTGTGGTGAGGTCTAGCTTTACCAAGGATCATTTTCAGTTTTTAAGGGAAAATTACTCGGAGGAGAGGGAAAGCTAAATCTTAAAAAAAACAGTACTGGGCTGCTTCAGCAACTGGGTGACAAACACAGAAGGCAGGAGTTTCCTGACTCAGTAAAAAGAAGAAAGCAAAATGCAAAACTGGCATGGTTGTATAGCCAGGAGTTGGCTAAAAATGAGGGAAATACAATCCTGGCAAGATTAGAAGAAATAAACATAAGGGAGGAAGTTAGTTTGCCTAACAAGGGAATATGTGTGACTAAAGTACTGAATGCAGAATTCTCTACATTTTTCATATCTAATTTTGCATAAATATGAGTGATTTAATACTAAATCCTTTAACACTAAAAGTTCCTGGACTTGTTGATGTCCATATGGGGCTGAGAGAAGTTTTCCTCTCTTCTGATACTTTCTTTTCCATTTCTTTCCATCCTCAGAGAGCCTGTCAACAGCTTGTGCCACTTCCACTTCCCACAGCCGTCACCTCTTAGTGCCAGCTTTCCCCATGAGAGACACTTTTCCTACTGGCAGTATTGGCCCCGTCCGAGCAGCAGGACCCCCTGGTGACTATCACTCAGAGTCTGCCGAGTCCATGGATGAGATTCCTGTGGCTCAGACCCGCCATGGGAGCAGAGCCCTTCACAGACCTTCCAAGAACAGTTCGAGCAGTTCTCAACACTCTCCCTCATCCGCTGGCAATCCCAGAGGTGACAAGGAGAAGAATCTCTATTCCGGGCACAAGGTAAAAACGAAAAGCTGGCAGCAAGACAGCAGCCTTGAACAAGGCCTGGAACTTGTCCCTAAGATCCCTGCTGTGTTTGTAAGTAAGAGCAGTGGAGAGCCTCATGTCCTCCAGCCTAGTGAGAGTACGTCTGAGCCACACCACAGAAAATGCAGCACCAAGCTGTACGTGAACAGGCAAAATCCATGCTTCGAGGACATAAGGACAAACAGCACAGCAGCCTAGTAATCAGCCTTCCAAAGCCATAACCTTGTGGAACAAGGAAAGAGGTTCTCATTCTACTTGTTCTGTCCTCCCAGGACTCTTCTCATTCTACTTGTATGTCGTTGTTCAAAGTTCTTGACGCTAGTGACTCATCCTGTTCCCTGGAGTCAGCAGAGTCCTTTTACTTGATGCTGTCCCCCTTCCAGCAAATCCAGCTGAGAGAGAGGAAAAATCCTGCAGCATGGCAAACCTGAGATGGGTCCCCTGGCATATTGCTGAAGCAAAGTGCTTTCCCAAGTAAAAGACTGCACCCTCCCAGCCCTATGGAAAATAACACTGCAGTAAAATTCATGGAGAATGTGTGGGGAGAAACAAGACTATATCTGCTGTTCCATGGCACCCTTAAAACCAAATGTCCCATCTGCCTCCACCCAGTCAGTTTGGATCGTACTGGGGGGACCTGAGCGGATGATCAGGGAGTCACCTCAGAATTTCTCTGTTCCTTTACTGCTTTCCACTGTGCACTACCAAGCACTTTTGCCAACTCCACCAGCATGAACTCCGTAAGGCAGAGTAGTTTGTACAAGGCTGCACCCTCCCAGTGTGCTGTGCCCCACAGCACTGCTTCCTTATCAAAAAATCTGGAATGAGGCTGGGTCTGTCATCTTTCCATTTTCTCAGCTGCCAAATCAGCAACAGTTTACAGCCAAGCTTGGAGTCTGTACTGGCAGAAAACTCCTGCACGAGACCCAAGGGCTCACAGCCAGAATGTCCTCATGGTGACGAGCAGCACTGTGGAGCCTACGCTTTCTCCGTCCTCTTGCCTTCCACCGGCAGCGTGCCCAGCTCCTGACTGTGCCCTGAGGCCTGCGCTGCCAGGAAAACCACATCGGCAGAGCAGCCAGCTACATCAGAGGCCAGGATCCTGGCTAATCACACATCTTGATGGGCCTTGCCACCAGCATGCGTGTGCCTGGCACAATTTTGTCTTTTGGCAGCTACTGAACCTGCACAGCCTCCCTAGCATGGCTAGCACCCCGACCAGCAGCGGCTGCCTTGGCCAGTTGCATCATTTCTGAACAGACCCCAGTTCAGCTAGTGTTGTGTGAACACCTACATGCACCATCAGGGAAGAGCAAACAGAAGAAGTTTTAATTGCTCTGCTTAATTACTCTTGTTCTGCTTAATTACTCATGTTTTCCATGAGGCATGGACACCACTGACTGAGTCTATCCCTTCCTCCATACTGTCATGCTGCAGGTAGGGAAGGACAAGACAAAGCATGGTCTGAAGTGACTCATGTTATGTCTTTCCACCCCTTTCCTGGGCATGGAGCAGCTCAATCTGGGAGTATCCATCAGGAAAAGTTCATAGCAGACAGGATACCTGGGGAAAACTGCTTACAGGGAACAGTCAGCATAAGACTGCAGGCTTGATCCCCATCTCCGATGTGCCCATTTCCCAGCCATTGCCCCGCTCAGGGGTCTGCGCTTCCCTTGGAGCTCCCAAATACTTGCCTGTATCTTTCCAGAACAGAATGGCATTTTGGCTAGTATTATTTTGGCATAGGATGGGCTTTTGGCCCAGGCAGAGTTTATTCCAGAGAGTTTACTTCAGCAGAGAGCAGCACAAGGGCATCTGCTTTATGCTGAAAGATCTCTGTGCGCTCTGTGGCATGTGAGACCATGCCAGGACTTGGGTCAGCTCCCTCAGGACGCCACCCCAGCACTATCACACGGCCAAAACCACGAACCTGTGACCACGTAGTGGTCAATTCTGGCAGCCCTTGCCTTCAAGGGGAATGCAAAATGCTGCATCTGCTGCTGGAAACACATGGTTCTTGCAGACCTGAAACCTGGGAAAGGAGTCCTCTTGCACAGGTGGTGCAGTATCCATGTGCGTGGCACCCCAGCCTGTGGGTGCCATGTGCCATGTGCCATTTTCTCTCTTAGGCTCAGGATTAGCACAACAGGGAGCTGCAGAAGGAAGTTCCTCAGCATCCAGCAGTTTTGCTCATAGCAGGTTGAGTTACAACATCTCTGCCTCCGGGCTGTCTCTGCTCCTTCTAGTTAGAGAGGCAGCCAGGCCATCTTCAAGAGCAGTATTACTGGCCCCCTGCTCTCCTAGGCTCTTGGTACCTTGAAGAGCTAGAGATCTGGGTTTTTCAGCTAAATATCTCCATGGGGTGGGGAATGACAAAGTCCTGAGAGCTGTCCTGAGCCTTGAGAAGAACCTGGGACTCTGATCCCTCTGGGATGAGTGGAGGTCAGAAGGCTGGGCTGATGCATAGCTGTGGCCTGGAGATAGGTGTGAAATGTATATCTGAGAAGAGGTCTGTGGACCAGACTTGTGCCAGCTCCAAACATCTGCCCTGCTTGGTGTTGGCCAAAAGGGTAAAGTATCTGGCCTTACTGAACCTGGGCCAAGGATGGTCAATGAATAGTGTGGAGGGCTGATGTCGTAGAGGTTCAGCCCCTGGTCAGACTCTGCCCTCGTCTGCTCCTTCTTCTTGGGAAGCCACATGGTGTGTGGCACAAACAAGGCAAGTGTTAGAATGACTTTGCTGGACCTGAAGGGTTTATGGGGTGGAAGTGACACCCAAGAATGTCTTTTGGTGTAGAGTGCAGATGTAATTCACTATCCTCAAGGCCAGCTGGGTGGCCCATGGACATGCCCTCCAGGCCAAGCACTCCCCAGCAAAGTCCTTGGGAACTATCTGACAAAGCAGTATAGATTTGTTCACCAGCCCCATGTTTCTGTACAGGGCTTTCCTACCATTCTTTGTATTGCCTGATTTTTTACTCTTGAAGGAGTTGAAATGAGGAGACTTGACTTTTCATTGAATTATATGAGCCATCAGCAAAAATGAAGTCTCCTGTAGCTGTCAAAGTCATCATGTTTTAAATTTCCACGAGGGGATGACACAGGTCACACTCACATGGCGCTTGCCCTGCTACCACAGCCAGTTTGCATGTGCTGGCAGCACTGGGGTGCTTGGAAGCAATGCCTGGGGATCAGCACATGTTGCACTACTTATCTACAGGCACCATGACATCTTCTCACTACCAGGTCCCAGTTAGACAACACAATTCCTGTTGTTTCTCCTTATGTCTGCTGTCGTCCAAGAGAACTGTATGCTAATGCTGGGCTCAGGGTGTTTGAAGGCCAGCAAGCCCTCCAAGCACAAAGCATTGGTAATTTCTCTCCAGCAGATGCCCCTGAGCAGAGCTCATGTGTTTTCTTATCCTTTGTCCATGCAGAAGCTGCCCCAAAGTCATGTATGGAGCTCTTTATTAGCTCTGTCCACAATAAAATTTTCTATGCCCTTTGCTAAATAGTTTCCTCCTATACATATATATATATGTATTTTTTTATTTTATTTATTTTTTTTTTTTTTTTTTGCAGGAGTTTGTTTAGCTGCTCAGGTGATGGCTCCTAGGGGGTTGGGGGCAAGTCTGCACGTGAGGCTGCCTTCCCTGAAGAGCAGGGAGTCAGTGACCTTGCCAGGAGACATGTAACTTCAGCCATGGTGGGGTAAGAACCACAGGGAGGCCGGTCAGGATGCACATCGTGCTGCAGGAAGGTTGCTGTGCCCTTCGGGGGCAAGTGGAACTGGGATCCTGGCCTGAGGAAGTCCCTTGGATGTTCAGAGAAAGGTCTGGGATGTCTTAAGGTGGCAGCTTTTGAGTGCAGTAGGAAAGGGAGTGGATGTCCTGCCTTACTAGCAGGACCCTCAGGTTCAGCATTTAGTTTCCTTCCTCTTTCCGCCTTGTACTCATCTACCAAGAGGAGTCTTTCAGATTGAGAAAGCACCTTAAGCCCCGGCTTCTCCTGCCATGCACAGACACCGACCTGAGAAGGATCCCTTTCCCCACAGTCGCCAACAGCCACTGCAGAGCCCCTCGTGCTGCTGGCCTGTACAGGTGCTGCAGCCTTCCCTGCAAGGAGAGGGAGCCCATGCGTTTTGTTGGAAGCCAAGGAGATGCCCACAAGAGCCATGGGGGTCCATGATGTAGGACTTTTGCTGGGAAGTGAGGACATCCTTCAGCTGTGACATGAAACCTCCCTCCTAGCTTTGTCCACTACGTCGAATTCTGGAGAGGACATGAATAAAACGGTCAGATTTGGGGTGGACCTGAGCTCCTGGGAGAACTGCTCTCTGCCTCGAACCAGGTCCCCAAAAGGAGGAACCTTCACAACTGCCATTCAACATCTCAGCCACGAGGGCTCCTTCATTCTGCAAGGCACCCGGCAGTATCCGTGTGCCCATAGGACCCCGGCTCTGGTGCTGTGCATGGTGCCCCTCTGAGCACGGGACCTTTCCCACAGCAGGCACTGCAGCGCAGGAGCGGCAGAGAGCTGGGTGGGATGACAGCAGATCTCCTAGTGCCTTCATGTCCTCCCATCTTCACCTCCTCTCAAGCTCTGCAGGAGCTTCAAGGCTTGGCAGCTCTAAGCTCCTTCGCCAGCACTAGGAAAAGCACTTTGGGCAGGGAAGGGCAGGGCAGGGTCTGCAGCCGGAATACAGACTCTCCCATCAGCAGAAGGCAGCACCTTGACTGGCTGCCCCCACCAGGAGACAAGGCGGTTCTTTATCAAGAACGAACAACACATTTCTCAGGGCAGCGAGGACTCTGGAGTCCTCTACAACGCTGGGCTGTAAATCACAGCCCCTGTCCCCGTGCGAGCTGCTCTGCCAGGCCTCGCGATGCCTTCCCTTCTCTAGGGCCAGCCTATGCAGGGGACGTGGTTCCTGCTCGGTTTCATCTGCGGGCCTGGCTTAGTCAGGGTGCCCTTCCTTTGGGAAATGCCTGCGATCGCTGCATTGAGCGTGTCCCTTCGATGAGCACCTTCCTGAGTTTTGCCTTAGACCCCTCCAGAGAGCACCTGAAGGCCCTGCCTTCACTAGCAGGCACCAGAGAGGGCTCCCGTTCCCCCGTATCTAAAGCAGAGGAGAAAGAAGCTCCAGCCCTGCAGAACCCAGCGCTTCCAGGGCCCGGTGCATCACAGGCGGGATGCCGAGCTCGAGCGATGGAGCCCCGTGGCTCCGCGCACCCCTGGCTCCGGCAGCCGCAGGCGCCCGCGCTGCGTGCAGGGCAGCCCCCGCCGCTCCGCACACCCGGCCAAGCCACGCTGGTGCCTGCCGGCCCCGCTGTTGCCGAGGTTACCCGTATACACATTGCACAAGTGCTGAAACACGGCCCTCTGTTTTCTAGCAACTCGCGCTCTAGACGCCGCGTTCCTGTATAACCTCACGCTGCCCCACCAGCGACTCCCTGAGGAAACGCGAGGACTCTGCCAAGTGTGGGGGCCCGTCCCGTGGGAAGGCAGGGCAAAGAGGATGGAGGGTGAGGGGCGGAGTAACTCCTGCCTTGTGGTTCCCCAGTCCTCTGCGTGCCCAAAGGAGCTGCCACAGCGCTTCAGGACCATGGGTGAAGATGGAAATGCAGGTGACCCTAATCCTGGCATGGTGCTGGCATGTCAAGACTGGTGTTCACAGCTGCTTTGGCTCAGTGTGTCCCAAAGAGAAACAGGGGTTAAATAGCTCATTAAATAGGTTCCTGGAGCAACAGACAGCTTGGAAACATCCCGACTTTTTCTGGAAATCACAGAAAGGGAAAGGTCCCAGGGGACCTTCTCATGGAGCCATGTCCACACTCCTCCCCTGCCCATGCCAAAGGACCTGTGTAACATCCTCCCTGGCTCCTGCCCAGCCCAGGGGCTCCGCACCAAGGCACAGCCTCCTTCCGGGCTCCCTTTTCCGGGCTGCAGGAGGAGCAGCCGGAGCCAGCCAAGGGCGCCGCTGCTGCAGCCAGTTGGGCAGGCTCCCGTCCCAGCAGGGCTGTCGCGGTGACAACAAATGCACAACAAACCCAGGCCCATAGAAACCGAAACCTGACCTGCTCAACCCAACCCCACGGGAGGGCGGCGAGGCGCCCTGCCAGCCCTGGCCTGGTGCCCCTTTCCCGCAGAGCCCTCGCCGGGACACTCCAGCTGTGCTGCCTCCACGCTCCTTAGGCTTTGCAGACCCAGGGACTGCTGCAGAGGTTGCGGTGCAAGGGCCTGCAGGAGAGCTGCGGCTGTGCCCGGCCATGTGGCCACCATCTGCATGATGTGCTAACGTGCTGCCTGGTGCTGGGAAGTCCTACCAGAGCTCCTGCTCTCCTGCTGCTCCAGCCGGCGTTGCCTGCACTGGGGCTGTGGTCTGCCGTGCGCGGCGAGCTCCTGCCACTCCAAAAGCTTGCAGACCCCGAGAACTTGCAGATGACCTACGCACAGAGGGCTTCCCTGTGTCCACAGCACAGGGTGAACATGAATCTTCTACCTTCCTTCTGCCACTTGCTTAGAAAAAGCAATTTTCCTCCACCATCCTGCAAGAAACCAGGGACGCTGACTCCTCTAATGCTCGGGTGGTCAAGAAGACACCATCGTGTGGTAGCACCCTACCAGCCTGCCGGAGAGCGGGGCTCTGCACAAACACCAGCTCTATCATCCCCGGGGCCCAAAGCTTCATGTCCTGTACTTGCTAAATCAGAGATTTCCACAGCATGAGATGCTCTGTGCTGTTGCTCTGGTTCACCTCCTTGTTCTCATCTCTTGCTGGGCATTCTCTGCCACATGCCCCTTCCCACGGTGTCCCGGAGGACAGAAGCTTTCCTGGTTTTGACTGTGCTGGGTATGTTGTGTGCCTGGCTGGAAGACATTGTGTTCTGGGATAGGAGACATGTAGAAATCAGGGCTTGGAAAAGGGAGAGAGAGATCAAACTGAGGTCCTGACTCTGAGAGTGAGCAGAAAAAGAATCTGAGCCCAAAAGAATCTGAGCCCAAGGGAGATTCTGAGGGTACTAAGCAACCCCAAAAAGGTGCCCCCAGACAATCCTGGTGGGAGCGGCTGCCTAGCAGGAGTTGCTGCAGGACCTTGCAGCCCTGTGCAGCTGCGGCATCGGCAGAAGCACCTCCTTCAAAGCTGGAAGAGCGAGGCAGCGAAATGCAGATCCTCTGCACCCGCCCTCCACCACCACAGCCCCATATCCCCGCTGACGGCCCTCTGTAACCTGCCTTTGGGAAGAGTGGGGATATTCCTGGGGAAGCGTTTGCCCCGTTGCTCTCTCGGCCAGCCAGGGCTGAGAGCAGCCCCACGTAGTAACTAGAAGTCATGGAGAAGTCTGCTCGCTCCTAGGGGACGACAGCTGCATTTGCCTTGCTTGAGCTCCGTGAGGTTCGTTAAACTCTTCTCCGGGGCTGGACCACGGCATGCAGCAGAGCACCTGGATGTCCCCAGCCCTGCCCTATATGCCCTGCCCTATATGCCCTGCCCTATTGCCGTGCCAGCGCCTCCGCACTCCCTCTGCGCTGGTTTATGCTGCACTTGCACTGGTTCCTCCGCAGTATCACAGGATCTCACTGCAGCACAGCTGGGGCTTCCAAATACCTCCGACCAGGGTGGCTCTAGCTAGCCCTTCTGATTACGTTTCACTAAGGGTGGTAAGGAAGAACCTGGAGAACACTGTGACTAATTGACTTCAGGATAGGGTTTTTTTCTGCCTCATCTTGCAACAGGCATTTGTCCTCCTGCCTCCTTCACCCCTCTCTGCAAGCTGCCATCCAGAAGGGCTGGCCGAAGAGTTTGGGCACACCAGCTTGGGCAATCTCTCCTCTTAATGTGTCACCGTGCTCTTCGTGAAGAGCCACTCTGTGCCACCTGCTTTGGCATAAACCAAATGGTACCCACAATGTGCAGTCCAGGAGGTCAGGTGAGGCCAGGAGGAAGTTTCGTGCTGCAGCTCCCTCTTCTCCAGGGAAGCATCTACCAGCCGTTGGTGCGGTAGACAACTCTGTCTTCGGCACACTGAGTTTCTCTTCAATAAAATTTGTCACCGTGTAGCCAAAATTGGATGTACAAGGAGTCTTCCCACATTAGAAGCCAAGGGGCAAAAGAAAGGCAGAGCTCGAGGGGCAGCAGCCTTTCCCCAGCACCTGAGATGCCATGGGAGCAGCAGGAGCACCAAGGAGCCCTGCAGGGAGCGGCCTCTTCTGCGAGCGAGGGGACACGGCCACGCGGGGCAGGGGACAGGGCACAGAGCAGGGAGCAGCCCGTGCTGGGGGGAGAGCAGAGGGGCCTGCGGGGCAGCTGAGGGGCCTCGTGATGGGTGATGGAGGGGGCGCCGGGAGGAGCGTGATGGGGAAGGTAGCAGGAGGGGAGTGACAGGAGGAGAGGGCGACAGGAAGAGTGGCAGGAAGGGGATGGCAGGAGAGGGGGGCGGCAGG
>JAYECN010074328.1:0-28174 GCA_035222435.1 Microcambeva ribeirae | reverse complement strand
GGTTGGACTAGATGATCTCGAGGTCCCTTCCAACCTTAAGCATTCTATAATTCTATGATGAACTTACAGAAAAGTGGGGTTTGGTTTGGAGACTAGGGGAAAGGAGTGTCAGAAAAGGTTACAGAGCACTGAAAAGTGGATAAAACTAATTTATATACTTGTATACATGGAGCTAAAACCAGTAACGCCCTTTTTTTTTTGCCAATCACTAAGGCAAAAACACAATGGCTGAGTGAATCACTAAAGAAATCAACAAATTCAGAAATGTTTATAATTCTTTTTAGTTTTAGATATTAAGATCAAAGTAAAGGTCTTTGACAAAACTTTGACAAAACTTTGACAAAACTGACATCTAATCACTTTTCTTTTGCATTTTTCTAATATCTGATACATTTCTTCATTTATTTTATCCCCATTCTTCTGAAAATTTGAGTTATTGTTTGTATTAACTTTTAGGAAATGAAATAAGGACAGTAGCTCAGCAATTGTGAAAAACTATTTCACCTTTTTGTATAAATCTGAGAATTATTTAATCACAAATCTATCCCTCAGGGAAAAAAAAAAAAAAAAAAAACACTCAGAACTGCTTGGTTTAGTAATTTCTCATTTTTTTAAACCAAATTTATTTTTTACCTGATTTGGCATCACCCTTAATATTCATTTAATCACCCTTAATTTTCTTTTAATTTCCTTTTATTAACTCCTGGAAAGGTTCCCTCTGCTACTGGCGTGCTTTCCTGTCACTCTGATGACTACTGATACAAAGAATCTTTCAGCCTCCGAAACAAATGTGTCATCTGTTGCTAATTTTCCTTCTACCCCTTATTGTACCCATGGCTCCTTTCTATGACCTCTTGCTGTGTCTACACTTATGAAATCTTTTATTCCACCTTTTGCAATACTTTTCAATTTTGGTAATAACCTGTCAAAAGCGGCTTTCTGTCTGCCCTCATCTAACTGACAAAGAATAAATGCAAAGAATTTTCATGAATACCTTGCACAAATCTGCTAAATTGTTTATTATATTCAAAATGGCTTTTCATTTTATTTTCTTTCCCTTTCAGCACTATTTTGATTTCTGTAGAAACCAACTAAAGGCCTATGTTGCTCAAAGATAATAATCAAGTAAATAATACTTAGACACATAGAAATTCCCAAATGTATATTGCCTTCCCATAATCTCCTCCTTCCAACCTAAAGCTTTTGCATCCACACATTAACACTCTCCTACGAGACCAGCAGAGAAGCTGAACTGGCATTTAGAGGTTAACTTTACTCAGTTTCAACATCATTGTGTTTTTTTGTTTTTTTTTTGTTTTTGTTTTTTTTTCATTTTGAAACAAAATTCATGGAGTTTTGAGAATAGTCCGAGTTCTCATTTCAAAATTAATTGGACATTTTATCTGGTGCTAAGGTAGCTCGCCAACTAGCATGCAGCTTTCAGTACATTAGTCTACGTAGTAAGAATCTAGGTAGTAATCTAAGTTTGATCAACTATATACAGCTGATAAAACTAATAGGTAAGTCTGTATGAAAATGCAAACAAGGCTACAAATCTCTTAAGAAACTTAGTCTGAAGTTCTTCACACAACTTATGATTTTTGTACTAGGAAAGACATGCTCCAGCATTTTATTCACTGCTGACTGAAAATCTACAAAGGCTTAGCAGTACCAGGTCAGCTACACAGTATTTCAGGAAGAATAAAGTTTGTTATTCAAAAAATGAGTGCTCTTATTCTTGCCACTCTCAGCAGCCTTGCTTGTTTTGCATATGGTTGCATGTTTAATTACTGATCCTTCTGTAAGTGTCTGCAATTAGCACAGTGATGATTAATAAAATAACACCTTTAAAGCTCCATTTAGGCAGCAGAACTGCACAATCAGGTATAATTAATTCATCATTAATAAATCATGGCTGATTAACTAATCTGTTGATTACAAACACAGTACTGCACAGGCTCCCACCTGAGCTCTGGTAATTTTTCTATCCTGAACAAAACAGAGACTAAGTAGTAGTAAACGACATTAAAAACAAACAAACCACACACCCCAAAAACAACAACAACAATTAAGCATTAAGCAGCAAGTACGTAGATTTGATCAGGAAATTTAGATCGCAAGTACAATCAAAATTATTTGAGCCTTGTGGACTTTTGGGCCCCTTGGGTAAGAAAACTGTATTGCCTGTTAAATCTGGACAAGTGAATAACAATTGCCTCTTGTTCATTTTCTTTAAAGTTTTTTTTTTTTTAAAAAAGTATCTTGGATTATGGACCAGATTCAGTCTTTGCATAAACCACTATGGCATGACAAATGCAGCAAAACAAGCCAACAGTACTGCTACGCAGGAAAGTCCAAGTCACTAGCATGAAAGGCAGCAATCTGGCTTAAGAAAAGGCAACGTCAAGGTAGCTACAAAGTATGCCATTGCAGCAGGATTATGGACAATTGCCTCCGTAGCAATCTCTTGCATCTGATAATCTCCTGTTTATATTTCATATGTCAGGTCCCATAAGTTCAAAAAGATTGAACATAGGGAGAAAAAAAAAAAAAAAAAAAAAAAACACTTCTTCCTACCGGCAAGACATTTTCCTCCGCTCTGCTCTAAAGCCCCGGGTGACATTTAGGGGCTTCTGGCTATTTTTTTTTCCGGTCGCAGAGCGATTTCTGCAACATTTTGGCAATCATTAAACTAGGGTGCCAGGGGAGGACAGCAGATTATCCACGGGGTTCTTCCCTCTTCAAAGATACGGTTTTCTCTACCTTCCCGGCAAGGCACCGTAGGGGCAGTCACTAGGGAAAACCGTTTCCCTCTGCCATCATCCGTGTTTTTCCCCCCGGCGATCCTCATCGCGTTCCCCCAGGGAGACGCGGTGAGTAAAGGTGACAGCAGGAGAGGTGGCTGCAGGCAGGGGACTGGGGCCGGACAGGCAACACGCATCCCGCAAGAGAGCCCCGGGCGCTCTCCCAGCTCCTGCCCGGCCCCGCGCACCTCCCTCCGCTGCTGCGGAGCCTAGCGGGGCTGTGCGCGCCTCGAGCCGGCAGCAGGCGGAGGTGACACGGGTGTCCCCGCGGCCTGCTCGGCTGCGCCCGCCCGTGCGGAGGGCGCGGGGCCAGGGCCGCGCGCCCCGGGGCGCTCTTCAAAACCACGGGGATAAAATAAATTACTACTATTGTTATTGAAACGATGGTGATGGTAATAATAGTAATAGTAGTAATAATAGTAATGATAATAATAATGTCACTTGCTGCGCTGGCGCGGTGCAGGGACAAGGGGAGCGCCGCGCTCTGCCGGTGGGTGCGACATCGCAGGGTGGCAGGTTAGAAGGGCTCCCTTTGAAGGCTTCCGTGTCGCCGTTTGCGATTCTGCGGCTGCGATTTAGAGCGCGGAAATCGCTGCCTTCGTTCCGAATGAATCGTTGTTTTAAGGGAAATCTCCCATCTTTAAGATGACTCTCCCACTTACGCGTGTTGTTCGTCTCGGACAAGCGGAGTTTGCAAACAGCCTTTTCATGCAAAATAAGCGTTTGCAAACGCTAAATGAGGGTTGAAGAAACCCCTGGCTTAACTTTTTATTGCTATTATTATGGCTTTCCTATAAATTTAACTCGTATTTTCATTATTGTCTCAGGAAAAAATATGAAAACATGTATGGAATTAAATTAAATTAAATTGAATTAGGTAGCCTTAAATCACTGTAGTTTAGAGTGGAGGCATTAATGGGCAGTATTTATGTTTGCGATGCTGGGATTTCAGCAGTAAAAAGATACATTATATCCCCGTTTTATCACAAAGCGGGACCACGGGAACGCTCATGTTGTACCACTGTAAGAAACGATGTGTAGTTAAACAACATTTTTTAACTAAGGCTTGTGTCTTTTTATGGTAACCCTCGGTCTTTAGTCAAGGCTAGTTCTCATATTACATGAAATGTACTTTAAGAAGTACTACCTGCTCCAGCTGTCCAGGAAAAACTGAATTATGGAACTAGGAAACATATGGCAGTTGCATATTGCGCGAGTAAGGTACATATGAAAGTTATAAATTTCTTTTTTAAGTAACTATTGTAAACGCATTTTTATAGGTTTCACAGTATGTATTACATCTGTAATTTTAATTTTTGCAATATACCTTCTTAAAGATACCTATGTTTTCTGTACCCCAGGGAAGGAAATGCAAAGAGACTTTTATGCGCAAAAAAAGCGCTGAGAGCAAAATAAACAAGCAAGGAAAATAAAGCGGGACCAGGAGCTTCCTCGCAATGGAAAGGACACTATGCCATCTATTGGCAACGCAGTTATTTACAAAGCCGGGGTACCCAAGCGACTATTTTCCATTCTTTGAAGAATGTGCGCTCATAGTTTTGGTGTAGTGCAAACAAATGAATAAAGGCATTTTTATGGAGGTCCAAGAAAAAAAAATCACAAAGAAAGAAAAAGAAAAAGAAAAAGAAAAAGAAAAAGAAAAAGAAAAAGAAAAAGAAAAAGAAAAAGAAAAAGAAAAAGAAAGAAGTAAAGACAATTAGTGAATTTATACCTCACAAATTAGGTCATTAGCCCACAGTGGGATTTTGCAGCTAATTGTAAACTCCCTTCTTGGCGGATTCGAGCAGGAGATGTTAGTATTTTTCGACTGTTTTATTACTGAAACATGTCAGAGAAGACTTCGTTTTTTTTTCTTTCTTTATTTCCTTTCCTTTTGTTTTATTTATTTATTTATTTATTTTTAATGCAAGGTTACTTAAGGACTTCAGGGCCGCGAAGCCCCCGGGCCATCAGGCTGTTTGGGCGCTGCCTTTCCGGCCGCTGCTATAATCGGGCCTCCTTTTCCCTCGCACTTTTTGCTCGCCCCGAAGAGCCCCCCTGAAACGCAGCCCCGCTCCGTCTAAAAGAAGGGGCTTTGCCAGGAAGAAGCGGGTGAGAGGGGCGGAAATCCCGGCGGGACGAGCCCTGGGAATTGCTGCCGGGGGGACAGGGGCTCGCAGCGCGGAGCGGTCACCAGCCCCGCCGCCCGTTTGCGAAGAGCAGCAGAAAAGCCGCTCCTGGAGGAGAAAGCTCTTAATCCTCCTCTCCTTTCCAGGGAGGGGTATTTCACCACGAGCTATAAATAAAAGCGAAATAATTGCACAGATGTAAAAGGGAAAAAAAAAAAAAAAAAAAAAAAACACGCTTTTTTTTTCCCGTTCCAAACGCGGATCAATTCCTCAACGAAAGTCGCTGTCTCTCCGCCTGGATCTGGCTTTCTTCCTGCTTCTCTCACTTACTGAGGACTTGGCGTTTTCGCCGCCCCTGTTAGCCCCGCGCCGCTCGCTGCGAAACGCGAGAGGCCTCGGGTCAGCCCCGAGCTTTGCAACCTGCCCCTGGCCGTCCCCATCCTGCCCCTGGCCGCGATCCTGCTCCTAACAGATTCGTGTGGCGGGAGCGGGGCGGCCCCGGGAGCACCTGTGAGCCTCGCCTTGAGAAGTTACTCTTTCCCCACGCAGCACTGAAAAGAAAAGAAAAGAAAAATCGAATAGAAAAAAATCCCTAAAATAATAAAAAAAAATACAATTCCCTCCATCTAAAACCAGACCCCAGAGGCCAGGAAAATATAAAATCCAGACCCTGCGCTCATACCCTTTTACTACTCTTCTCGGTGTGAACGTGTGAGTCGATGGTGTTTTACAAAGTCGTCTGACTTTCTTGAAAGGCCGTTCCTGTGTTTATATGCACGGGGAATTGAAACGTCTCGCTGACTAAAACGCACCTTCGTTAACTGCCTTTTTTTTTTGTTTTTTTTTTTTCCGCTCTCTCTCTCTCTCGCTCTTTTTTTTTTTTTTTTTTAAATGCGCATCTGAAGCGGGACCCGGAGCCCAAAGCCGCGGGGCCCCGCGGACGGATTTTCGGAGGAGCCCCAAGCCGTGCGAGCCCTGGCACCACCCCGCTACTGCTTTTTATTTAAGATTATTTTTGTTTTCCCTTTCCCCGCCCAAAGCCCAGGCGCGCTCCCGCACGTCCCAGCCGCGCTCCCCGCGGCCCCGCGAGCGGGGGCGTCTCGCGTGGGAGCGGGCGGGAGCCTTTGCGGGCAGGATTCCGGCGTGGGGAGCACATGGCGACGAGGCGAAACGACATCCCCGCCCGGGCTCCAACTCTCTCCCGCTTTTCCCCCGGCGCGGACCGCGGCAGCGGCGCTCGCGCTCCCCGCGCTCGCCCCGCGTAGCGAGACTGTCGGCCGCCTTCGAGAGCGCCTCGCATCACCTGAAGGAAGGGATTTGGCCCGCCGAAATTAAATTCCTCTGCAATCAGCCAGACCAAAATACTTTCGGAGGAACATCCAGGAGACCATTTCCCCCGAGCTCCCTATCAAGTGCTGCATACATAATATATCTTTTAAATATATTGCTCTTCCGATGTGCTGAAAGGGAGACAGTTATTAAAAACGGTGCGAGGGCTCTGCTTGTAATTACCCGGGGCGCAGGGCGCGGGCGAGGCGCGCAGGGGCTCCAGATACGCGCGCTAAAGCGACTCTCCTTCGAGCCCTTCGCCTCCCTAAAGCCTCTTCGCGACTTTTTACAAACGAACGAATGCGTGTGTGTGCGTGCACAGGCATAAAAATAAATATACACATCTGCATGTACGTATAGGGCCGTGCATATGTACAGGCGGAAGCATGCACGCCTACATATATGTATGCTGATAAAAGTCTTCCCGTTAAACAGAGGCGCGCCCTGCACTCGTCATTCCTTCGGTCGTTGATTTCTGTAAATAAATACGAATCTTTCATTTTCTCTCTCTCTCTCTCTCTTACTTTTTTTTCCCTCCGTTCTTTCTCTTTCTCTCCCTTTCGCAGTGGGAAGCGCACAGTAAGTGTGAAGTATACATCATCGCCCGAGGAATTTGTCTTGAAAAGTCCTCTCAGCCCCCTGGTGTTCAAAGGCTGAGGGATGGTTATTGATTATTGCGCCGCATCAGAGGCCGCGTTAGGAGCCCGCGGAGCGCGGCAGCCGCCCGTGAGTGCGCAGCTCCTGCCCCTATCCCTTTTCCCTGTCTTTTTCCTTCCGCCCTGTGCGTCCCGCGGCCGCAGGGCACGCAGGGCACGTGGCCTGCAGGCACAAGCTGGGGACTCCCCCAGGTGCGTGTGCAGGGCTATGTATGTGCGTGTGCAGGGCTATATGTGTGCGTTTGCAGGGCTATATGTGTGCGTGTGCAGGGCTATGTATGTGCATGTGCAGGGCTATATGTGTGCGTGTGCAGGGCTATATGTGTGCATGTGCAGCTAGAAGGGCAGACGCACTCGCACACTGCGAGGCACGACGCCTCTGCGGATGCCCACCCATCCCTCACGGACTCCACCGGGAGCTGGGGAATGTGCAGGACGCCTGGTGCCACCCTGCGGAGTGAGCTGGGGTGAAGGCCTGCCAAGAGCATCCCACTCCAAGGAATGCAAGGTCATCTGTGCCAACCTTCTCCCGCAGCTCCCCCCAGTGCTCATGGCTCTCCTGGTGGGACACACATGCATCCCACATGGGCACTCGCTGGCAGCCTGCAGCTCTCCGGACCTGCTGCTCCCGTGGCTGCTGCAAAGCAGAGAGCTGCTTCCCTTCATGCACGCTTGCCTGGCAGTGAGAGAGCAAGGTTGAACTTGCTCCCTTCTGCTGGAAAATGAGGGTGATCTTTTGTGTGACTAAATAAAAGTGGAATATTTGGAGATTCTGTGACCTCAGGCTTCAATTCACTATAACTTTATTTATTTATTATGTAGATAGATAAATAAATTATAGATAACTTCAAAATGAATTTTAAATCTTGTTCTCATCCATTGGGTTGCATACACTTGAATACATAATAACTGGATTATTTTGCTTTATGAATAAAAACATTCACTGTCCTGTTGTGTCCTATCACAGTATCCTGGTATTTCTGCACCCGCTCTGAGGTCCCCTTGCAGCCTGCAGACTTGGATGGTTAGAAGGAATGTCATCTGGGAATTAGCTTTTGGACCACTTTGTTTCCATTTTGCAAATGCAAAGATGCTACAGTGCAGCACACAGAGAGGTTTCTATTTCTTCCTCTCCATAGGCATGTTTAGCTCCCATTGACACGGATGTGAGTTATGCACATGTCTAAAGAGGAGAAGGGAGTCTTAGATCTTTTTCTCATCGTTTACATGAGATCAAAGGAAATGAAATAGAGTTAATGAAGGGCCAGATGGTGCTTTATTTGTGCTCTGGAAGACAATACAAGAGAATAGGAAGGGATATTTGTAGTTTAACCTGGCAAAGAGGAAGAAAACTTACTATCTGTTTAATGGGCACTGAGGCAAGTATGCCATAACTTCAGAAGTGGGGAAGGTTTGCTTGTTTTCCCTCTTGCAGTAGATTTTGGATGCAGGGCTGGAGTTGCTTTTGGAAAGATTCGACTGAAGGGATTCCAGACACTGAAATCATTCACATTTTGTCTTTTTTGGAAGCGCACATTTCTTTTGGACCCAATGAATTCTTCAGATTTTGCTTTTAAGCCCTAGGACATGGGTGCTTCTTGAGTCCATGGAAAATGTGTAATCTAAGCGGGGAGGAGGCAGGGCTACAGATGGGGAGAGCCTTTGATTTGGATCCTCGCTGCGCGCGGGAGCTTGGCAGGAGAGGTGCAGGATGCTGCTGGCGGCACGTGCAGAGCCACGCGCATCCTGAGGATGCAGGGGAGTCGCAGCCATCCCGCTCCGTCCTCTGTGCCAGGGTGACCCCTTTTCCTCTGGCTCTGCAGCTGCCCCCAGCATCCTTTTACAGGGCTAAAGACAAATTTTGCTCTCACTGTCTCAGGTCTATCTGAGAAGAGATGAGATGTTTGTTCTTCTGGCCCTGATATGCCAGACACTATTTAATATACATATATTATATATATGTATATATATATGTACCCCTTGGGAACTGGTAGCGAAAGTGGGGGACATTTTTACATTTTCCAGAGGTGTGTGCCTGCCTGTGCTGATCTTGCAGGGATGAGTCTGCGGGGGCAGTAGAGGCCACGTTATTTGTCCTGTGCATATCCCGTCTTTGTTTTAATGCCTGACATGCTCATTCCAGGATAATTTAGTACCAGGCCACAGATTTCCCAATAGCTTGAAGGCATGTGTTGGCCTTGCATGATATTGCAACGCCAGTAAACAACAACAAAAAAAGTCTCTTTAGTGATGTTCCCCAAGGCTGCTTTTGTTGACAAAGTATCTCACTGGACTTGGAAGTGTTTGCAGTGGAGCTGAAGGCCTGAGGGCCTTCCTGTTTTAAAAGCAATGGGAAGAGATGCAATTAACATCTGTATTTCAGTTTAAGAATGCCAGAAATGATTTGTTTATGATTTCTTTTACAGAGCACTGTATCAGGAATATCATAATGGCAGTAGATCACAATCTACTCTACTTTCTGCCCCCTGGTACAAACCTAACGTTACAGTTCCAGCTGACATTATTTCCACCTGCTTTAAATGTGTTCATGTGCCTCTAATCCTGTGTGCAGCTTCACATTTGTACCCATTTCCTGTATTTTATAGGCACATGTGGTATGTCGAGGCTTGGAAATGTAAGCCCTCATTTTGTGCTGCTTGTTTTTTAACATTGATTTTCCCTGGCTGTAGTCCTTGCTTTAAAAAAGAAAATCTTTTTTTTCTTTTTTTTTTTTCATAGTTAAGTTTAAGAAAAACTTTGAGAACTTCCTTGCTCTTTTATATATCTAGCGCTTTTATTGAGTGAATGTTTAGTAATTTGGTGGCTTTACTAAATAACTTGACAGTTAATGGGATACATCTGCAAGAGATTCCAAAATAACTGGCTGCTTAAAAATATGGGAAAGACCAGAATTCTGACTCTTTTTTCTTCTTCTGAGGAATTCATATCTGCTTTGGCTCCGTGGAAGTCAGGCCTGCATTCAAGAATCATGTACTTTTGAGATCCACTACCAGCTTTATTAAAACTCACTTGAGTTGACCTTTCTGAAGCTATTATATTAAGATACAGTAAGTATTTTAATTTGAGGGATTTGAGAAGATACATTAAAAGCATGCACGTGCATATATACACCAGGAGCAACACGGTGACTTTATGAGGTTTGAGGGCATTAAAGAAACCTCAGCCACAGAAGACCTTCATTTTCCACAGACAATTTGGCTGCTTTGTATCAATGATCTATGCTCTGTGCCCTGTCCCTCATATGTGAAGGGGAAGGGTAACAAGACCAGCAGTTCTTCATGTGTCTCACCATGACCTAGAAGGGCTGGCAACTCCCTGATTCTTGAGGATGCAGGCACAGTCAGCTGGGGTTGGAAATTTATGAGAGGAAAACCGAAACCAGCAATCCCATATCCCTGAGAAAATCTCTGCATTTCTCAGAGTGCTTTCTTTATGGCACTGTTGTCAAGAGCCATGCAACCCCTCACGTTAAGGTTGTTTTTGAGGACTATCGCCAACTAGAAGGAAGCTCCTGGTAGCATGAACTCACTGGAAGAACAGGATGGGGAGGAAAGCAATGTTTGTGCTGGAGATGCAGAGCCCCTCTGTGGATCTTTCTAGTGTCCCGCGGTTCCTGAGGTAAAAAAATGGAACAAGATAAAAGAAACAGAGCAGAATCCTCCGGTGCCTGCGCAGCTTCCCATAGGAGGGGGATAGATGATCTAGCCTCTTTACTGCAGCCCAATTAATTTTTGCTTACAGGACTATAGATGGCTTCAGATAGGTACTACATGTTAATGATGATAGACATTTTTGTTAAAGGTTGATGTGTCTGAAGTGCCTGGCCTTGCAATTGATGTGCCACTTTTCCCTTGTCAGAGTCAGTAAGTGTGCAGTGGGAAACCCTCCATCAAATTCTTTTTGCATTTTGGGAACTATTTCCCAATACCTCCTTGACAAATGTTTCTTAAAGCCCCGACTTGCGTCTTTTTATTCATTAGAATGAAAGGAGACCCAGAAAAATAGTGATAATGTTTATGTTCTAATTAAGGAATTCATTTATGTTGCCTCACTTAAAAATATCCTCTTCAGAGAAAATATGAGCACAAAGCTGATTTATCAGGTTTGAATTTAAGAAAACTATATTGTCAGAAGAACCACACATTCCTTTTTGCACCACTTTTGAAATCTGTTTCCCATTACCATTGCTGCATCAGACAAATACAACCAAGTTATTTACAGGCTGTGAAAGATACTAAATCTTTTCAGGGTAGCATTACACTGGATCACAAATTCTCACTTTTAATAATAACTGACAACAAACTAAGGCAAAAGATATTCACAATTAGTAACAACAGCACATAACACTCTCCCAGTGCCGTGTATCTCCAGGACTCTTAGGCATAAGCTGCTGAAGCGCCGTTAACGTCTGCTTCGGAAGGATGTTGGATACTGTTATCTCCACTGTACAGATGCTGAAAGAGACTCAGTAGGGTTGTGACTTGCCTAAATCCTCCGAACAGCTTAGCTGCAGAAGCAAGACCAGGACTTGCAAGCTGCATGTTATGTGAGGGAGTGAAGTGTGTTTTCAAAAGCACCCTGTGACCCTTAGGGACCCAGGCTGCAGTGACCATCAGCGCTTGAGCAGCGCCGGGGCGGCACAGCTCCTCCAGGCTCCCATTGACCTCGAGTGATTCTGGAGCTCTCGAAGGCTCCTTTCGCTCTTTCAAGGGAACACACGACACCTGTAACTCGCGGGGACTGTGCATGTGGAGGTAACACAACATCTTGGTGCTGTAGCCAAACCCCGGTGCTGCGTGCCCACGATTCAGAAGCTGGTGGGCGGCCCTGCGAGTTGGTCCTCCCGGGCTGGCGAGCCGGAGGCAGCCGTCGGCACTGCCAGCCCTTCTTGCTGACATGGTTTTCTCAGGAGCGGAGCCAGGAAAGATCTGAAGGCAGAGCTCCAGCCGCCTATAAACCGCGACTCTGCCGCTGGGAGGAAGCCCTCCTTGCCGGGCCCCTTGTGGTGTTTCCCACCTCCCAGAGCAGGGAGCAGCTCCGGCGGCTGCATTTCCAGGATGAGGAAGGGAAAAGGACCTAAAAATCAAAGGAAGGACCAAGGACATCTCATTTGGGCCTGGGGTCACATCCAGACTACTGTGTCCAATTCTGGGCTCCCCAGTAAAAGACAGGCATGGAGCTACTGGAGTGAGTACAGTGAGGGCTACTAAGATGATTAAGGGTCTGGAGCATCTCTCACACAAGGAAAGAGCTGAGAGAGTTGGGACTGTTCAGCATGGAGAAGACTGAGGAAGGATCATATCAATGTGTATAAATATCTGACAGGAGGGTATAAAGAGGATCGTGCCAGTCTCTTCTCAGTGATGTCCAGCATCAGGACAAGAGACAATGGGCACAAACTGAAACACAGTCAGTCCCATGTGAATATGAGGAGAAGCTTCTTTACTGGAAGGGTAGGTAAGTGCTGTAACAGGTCACCCAGAGAGGCTGTGGAGCCCCCACCCTTGGAGATGATCAAAGACACAATCCTGGACAACCTGCTGCAGCTGACCCTGCTCTTCGCAGGGGGTTTGGGCTAGGTGATCCCCTGTTGTCCCTTCCAACATCAACCATTATGTGATTCTGTGATATTTATCTGGCTGTTGCCCAGGTCGTTATCTTTTCACTTTGGCAACGCTCATGTGCAACTGGGATGCTGGAATAAGAGTGGTGGGAACTGAGGCGGCCAATCACTTCATCAGCAGGAGAGAGACTGGATATTGTACAGAGTAACACTGACTTCCCAAAATTACTTCCATCCAAGGAAGAGGGAAGAGAAGCCCAGAGCTTTTGCACAGATCAGTAACAACCTCCCTGCAGCCTCAGCAGGGGTGCAGCAGCCCTTTGAGGACCAAGTGGCAAGCCCTGCTTTTCCTGTCAGTTTAAAAGTTGACTCCTTGTCTATGAGTTTTGGCCTCAGATATGCTCCTGGGGATACAGAAACCATTTACAGCACACTCATAAATATTCGTGTCCATGTTTAGAAATAGTAAGTAGCTTCATCACATTAAAACTTTGGCGAGGGGGAGGGAAGGGTGTATGGCTAAGTGAGTGCTTATTGCTAAGAAGATCTTGAGGTAATTCTGACCTATGAAGAACGAGAAAGGCCTCCATTGTGTGAAGGAAACTGCCAGAGGACCAGCCATCTAGACCAAACCCTATTAAATCCAAGAGAAAAACAACTCTTGGATGGCCTTGTGCCTACAGTTGGAAATTTAATTGAATTTGGAGTAGGCTTTATAGACCAGGGGACTCACAGCATGAGATTAATTATTCATTGCAGGGACAGCAAACACAAGAAGAAACCTGGCCAGTTTGTCCTGTCCAGGGTGTAAAAATATTTAATCAAGGTGGTCAGGATAAATCAGGTAAAATCTCTGGAAAATGGAGCATCACTCCAGGGGCAAGGATGGGGAAAGGTTAAGGGTCTCTGGGGAAAAAAAGAAAAAAAAAAAAAAGCTGTTTTAGTGTTCTTGCTTGAACATGCTGACGTCCCAAAGGCCTGGTCCTTACATAATTCTGTTTGCATAAGATGAAGGGGGTACCAGAGCTTTGCCAGCTTCATGTAATTCATTGCAAAATCCTTCAATATACTGTTTAAAAATATTTATGCAACAAAAAGCTATTTCACACATTTCTAGTCAGCAGCCAGCTTTTAAAATAAACCAATCTGTCCTCAGAAATAAACAGAAGAAGAAATAAAGATCCAAATTCTCGGTTGGTGTAAATTACCAGACTTCCACTGAAGTGAATGTAGGGTTGCCAACCTAAACTAACAGAGCATCCAGTCCAGAAACTGTGAACGTCATTTTAGAAGTCTTTGAAAGTGGGTCTGTGAAACACTGTGTGCCTGTAGAGAACCTGCACACTGGCAAAGCTCAAGGGGAGCTCCAGGTACCTCAGCAGAGACGGCAAAACTACGGCTGAAATTTTACTTGAAAGATGTCAGTTAAAATCTACCATTTAGAGAGTACCAATAAATGACATGTACTAATCAGTAATTGCTTCTCTGTAGACCACACTAAATGCAAAGTAACTAGAGTTTTCTCATTCTAACACAGTTATATATTTAAGTTTTATGTTAGAGCTAATGAAATACATACTTTTTAAATTTTTGACATGAAGAAACAAAGTGTGCAGTCCCGTGTCTCTGCAGCATTATGAGTCAAGAGCATAGAAAACCTCCTTCAGATGGGCTCAGCTTGGTAGCAGCTCCTTTGTTACTCTCTTGCTGGCAGGACATGCTATCACCTCCAAAGGCATGTCAGAAGACCAGAGACTTCAAACAGAGACCAAGAGACTTTGAGACCAGAGACTTCTCACTCCCTTTTGGGCTTGTAAGGTTGGTCTTAGCACCCAGGAGGGACTCCAAGACAGAGGTTATTCTAAGCTATTAAAGCCTCTCTGGGAGGGCCAGTGCATGACTGGAATATTTCTCTTGAAAAACAAATCAGTAAAGCCTGTGGGCAGGTCAGATATTTACTTATTTCTGAGAGGGTTATGGTGATCTTCCAATCTTACTCTCTGCCTTATGTTGTATCCTATAATTTTTTTTTTTTTGCCAGTAGATTTCTTCGGTTTATGAAAAGAAGGGTGAAAATCCACTCTCAGGGCGTGAAAGGGTGGATATTCAAGGCCAGAAATGGCTGGTACTCTTCTCCCTCACAACTCCTTTGTTCTCCTCCTGCTCAATAATAAATAATAATAATTCTACTGCATCTGTGTGGCAATAATTTCTGTTCCAGTAGAGTTGAAGCCTGGCCTGCTAAATCCTTGGACAAGGCCCATGACTATGTTTGTTCAGCATTTAACTTGATGAGACCTAGTCTCAGGCCCCTGGGTACTGCTATAATATTAGCATTACTGTACCATAATAATAAGAGTACATATTTTATGAGAACTCTGTTCTCTGTGCTGGGAAAAGCAGCCAGCACTGGAAGGAAAAGTGAAGTCTCTGGCTGAAAATCTCCTGGTAAACTTCAAGAGGGGCTACTGAGACCAGGGGCCAGGTCCTCAGGTGGCACAGACCAGTGTAACTCTGTCTTGATTACCTGGGTCATGCTGGCTCACACCAGCTGCAGACTGGCCCCAGGTGTACAAGGGAAAACATGAAGTGACCATGCCAGTGCAAAACCTGAGAGCATGGGAAAATTGGTAGAATTTGCTCTCTGCCCAGGAGAACTGTCTTGGCTGGAAGTGTCTATGCAAGGGATGCATCACCAGAGGTAGGAACAGAAACATATCCTCTAACTCCTGTCAAAACTAATTTAAAACCCTGGTGCCTTAAAGGAAGTTGTGCAAGGAAAAAGTGATGGATTGGAAAGGGAATGAGAAAAAAAGGCAGGCAGGAACAGCCACAGAGCTTTGACATGGCAAAAGTGGAGAAAATCAGAGATGTTTGCAGGGAGAATATAACCGAGAAGAAAACAAAAGCCATGTGTCCTTACTGCTAAGGGGCACCTCAGTTTGCTTTGGGGAGGGACGTGCCCTAAATAGAGCCGAGCCCTGGACTTCACACCAGTAACATCCAGAGAGCTCCCAACCTTGGCTGAGGAGCAAGTGACCTTCTCGAGGTTTATGGCAGGAACAACTTTGTTATTGTAGATGGGCAAAGTGCCTGGAAGAACCAGGTCCTGGTCTCTAATACAGACTGCTAACTCTGCTCTAAGAAGGCAGTTCATGCTGCGTGGCCCCTTTCCAAAGCGCACGGACCAGCATGGCTAGTTGTGCTGGGCGATAGCAAACAAACACTTTCCTCTTTCTTCATATAGTCTGAGGAGAATAACCCTCCCTGCTATGGCGTGTAGGAAAAAATACACCAGGCAAGTTCTACATGTTTGCTGTGGAAAGAAACCACCCTCTTGCGTCAGATAAACTTTTGTATATTAAATTGTTGAATGCTTTGCAGAACTTAATGTTCGCTTTGTGGAAGAAGAGTGCAAATGTTTATATTATTTACATGTCATCCCACTTTCTGGCTACATATGAGTGGTATATTTAATGCACACTTGTTGCATACTGTTCCATAAGTTCATCAACAGAAAAATGATTCAGCAGGCATAATATAAAATTCAGACTTCTAATTTGCCATCGTTTTATCTTAAGTCGTAACTAATAATTATAAGAAACATCTGTGTCACAACTAAACTTGAAGTATTATATGAAACAGATCTTCATATTTTAAAAAGCTGTCCTGATAACTTGTTTCTTTAACAGGAAAAAGAAAAAAAAAAAGGATAGCTCTTCTGCCAAAATAAATCAATTAGCTCATGGATTAAATGTGTTTTCAGAAACCGGTAAAGATGACGAGTAATAGTCTGCTTTTGCTTGGAGAATGTTTTAGGAAGCAAATTTTGTTTCTTGAAGCCTAAGTATTATTTTTTCTTTGGCAGGAGTCCTTTCAAAAACATTGCTGGCACTCTTTGAATGCAGATGGGTAGATTCAGATGTTAACAGCCTTTAACAGGAATTATGCCATGTTATTTCCTATTATTCACAAATTAAAATATTACAGAAAATGGGATTAAGACTACATAACTGTTTCTTCTTTCACTGACCTATTTTTTTTTCACTCTTATACCCACATAGGACCAAATAGCAGAACAGGAAAATAAATATGAAGTTAGTCATGAAGATCATTCCAAGGATACTCTATTAAAATGAAGAAAGCAAAGATGGAACACATAATAATACAAAAATTCAACATATGAACACTATGGTAGAATCAAATCTGCTTGCTGCTTTTATTTTTGATATATTTTAAATCACAAACTATCTTAATAGTAAGCCTCCCTTTGAAGCTTGTTTTCTGATTTGATTTCATTTGTCATCTTATTGTCATTATTATTTTCAGATAGATCTTGTGGTTTACCAGTTACTATTAGTGCTCTTAGTAGTTACTATTAGTGCTATATGTATTACTTTTGTTGTTTTATAATTTTGACTGAATCATTCTAAGGCTCATTACATTTATTGATATATGGAAGACAATTTTACGGTGTTATATTTGTTTCAGGATTCAAATGCTATTAATTTAGGAGATTTCAATGCCCTCCTTCCTTCCCTTGCATGAAATCAATAGTGTTAAACAGTTCCAGATTTTTTTTCTGATAATTTCTTGCAGTTGTTGGTCTGAGTAACAAAAAAAAAAAAAAAAAAAAAAAAAAGACTTTGATAAAACACAATGAGATGAATCTTGCAAGACAAAAGGAATGAGTTTTGCTGATTTTGGTGGAGATATCACAAATGTCATCATGATTGAATGAATCTTATAACGGGAACCAGCTGATTTTATAGACATAAGTCCTGATCCTTATTTTGATAAATCTCTTCTTATCTGAATCAAAATTGCAGTATTAGACGCACATGGAACTTGGCCACAAGCCAGCAGGGGAAAAGGGAACAGAATTTTTTGTTCCTATGCAAAATGCTGCGAATGGAGACGTTAGTTTGTGATAAGAAATCTGACTCCATGTGCAGATTTGCTCCAGATATTGTCATATAAGAGAAGAAAAGGCCAAGTGAGGTGAAAACTTCTTTCCCTAGTAGAAGTTACCTTCCACCTCTAATCGCAAGATCCTCATGAGCTGCTTTACTCCATAGCTCTCCAGCAACTTGTCATGTGTGACAGGTACATGTGATCTCGTACAGTTGTGCAAAGGTGGTAGCAATGCTAACACATCTGGAGATTTTCACGTGGAGCTTGTGCAAACCCCTTGTGAAGAGCTGTAACCTGGCCCCATCACAGTGATCAGGATGTCTCTGTGTATGGCAATTGGCCGTGGGTGCTCCAAGCACATCCTGGTGCTCTCTGCTCAACTGGAACGCGCCTGGACCTCAAAGCGGGCTGACTTTCTTCGCCTTTGCCAGGATGCTGGCTCAGCCTGGAAGGTGGCAAAATGAAACCATTTGCTCTTCTGAGATTTAAGTACTAAACACCTAACTCTGTGCAAGACAGTCAGATCACAAGCATTTTCTGCTGCATGGAGATCTAGGAGGAATATCTCAGCACAGAATATTTCTGAGGAAATGGGAGTTTTTCACTTTTGTTTTTTTTCCCATGAAACCAGAACTAGGAGCAATTCTACTTTGCGTCTGTTCCTGAAATTTAGCATTTTGGTTTAGCTCTAGATTCTGTGGTGTGGCAATTCCCATTCACTAAAACCCATGAGATATGTGTACTCTGTGACCTTACAGGAATCACAAGCATTACACATACTGGACTGTTACTCATACAGCAGTCATATACATGCAGAAATATTACCAGATAGCTTTACTGACTGTATTTCCCATGAAGACGGCACTTTGTGAGTTTGTCGAAGTGTATTACCAGGACAGGATTACTGCTGAACTCCATCCAAATCACCAGATTTGCACTCTTTGCACTTTGGAAAGCATGCTGCGCTCATTAGCAGGCAGTTCATTAACAGTGGTGGCGAGTTTGTGGAAAAGCTGCTGGTAATTAATAACCCTTTTGTCTCTGTCTTTTCTGCTGACATGATGCATTAGCAGAAGAACTATATATCATGTTCAGGCAGCAGTGTATTATACATATTTCTCATTAAATGGCTACTGGTGAAATGGAATTTATCTTTATAAAGATACCCTTTACACCTGTGCTCCAAAGTCCTTTTGTAGGACTGGCATTTACCAGATTGTTTTCAATGTTTGTTGTAAAGAAATATATCTTCTGGTACTTACAAGATCCAAAAGGAGAAAAGGAGCTACACTCTGTGGAACAGCTAAAATAGAGGTTGCCCTTAAAAATATCCAACAGAAAATCCAGTTGGGTAAAACTACTGTATTTCTTGATCTCAGTCAGCAGAGTGACCCATTGTATTTTTGTCACTTGTCTTTTCCCTCTTTTCTTTTGGCCTTTGCCCAAAGCCATAGCATAGTTTCAGCTGATTTGTTTCTACAAAATGATGCTTCATTATAAACAAGTTATTCAAAGCATTTCACGTCCCCATTCTGAAGGACATGGGATACACCTACACTAGGCAGTGGATTTAGCAAACTCACATATGCAAACACCATGGGAAGCAGGAAGGAGAACTTTAAATCTTTATTCCTTTCATGTCTGTTACCCAGACTCAGTAGAAGTTAACAAGATTTTAGCTTCTAATTTAAAGTATTTCTTCTACTTACCTGCAATCTAAATTTTAAGTTACTTCTTCAACCTTATTTATTTCCTAAGGAAGCTTTTGACAATTATGCTATTGTTATCTTTAATTCTTTTGCAGAATGAAGGCAGTTTAAATATGCAGTATAATTTGTAGACTAAAAATGTTATCAAATCATAGAGCTGTTGAATGGTTAAATTATTATGTTTTCAAGCTGCCTTCATATAATTGCTCGACCCTGTACATGTTTATAGATATTTCCATGCATCTAGCTTTCTGTAGATCAACACATGAGGCCAGGAAGCTCATTTTGTCCTCAATATCTGATGCAGAGTCTCCTTCCCCTTCAATTTTGTTCCTGTTTAACACTATAGGAGAGCTAAAGCTTTTCTTGATACCACTGTTCTAGTTAAACGATGTCTGTACTTCCAATGCAATTATTATGAGCAGATAAAAGAGGGGAAATGTAGCAGCTGTGAATAGCAATAAAGACCTGGTAGAAAGTTTTTGTACTAAAAGGTGATCTACGTTATCAAGGTTTCTAAGAGTTCCACTTTATGGTTTAATATATTTAACAATATATATACACACACACACACACATATATATCTTCCTGGCTTTTGTTAGTCTCTATACAATCTTAACAGTAATAGAGTTTTATGCTTTAATTTCCTCAAAAGAAAGTCTTCTCTGGAACCCATGGGTATTTCAATGTTTTGAAAATATCTAAATAGCTGTTAAATATCTATTGAGACCTATGATATTTGGTTTCATCCACTCAGCAATCTTTTCATGTATTATTTTGAGAAAAGGGACTATTGTTGCTGTAAATAGTACAGCAAAAATATATATATATACACATTATCTGATTAGCCGAAATGATTCTGTCTATTGGTTAATTATCCAAATATTAGAGAAAAGTTAGAATAATTACTTCCAGACAGTTGTTATGCCATATTATGTTAAAACAGCTGCTAACCATATGCACTACTGTAGTTCTCCTTATATTAACCATTACGAAATTTTCCTTGGGGTAAAAAAAAGGCTCAGGTGCTGAAGAAAACTTCTCTGCCCTCTTAGAGGGCAGAGCTGGTTATTCTTAGAGCATGGCAAATAATTTGTACCCAATCACTTGGTGATTTTTCTCTTGCTTGTGAATAGAGACTACGTTTTCCCAAAGCCACCACGTACCACAGGAACCGAAGTGTCGCAGATAGTTTGGGCAATGTCCATAGCATGGAATGGAGAGGGGTCTGTAAAGGAGACTCGGGAGAGCTCTCTGCAAATTTGGACGTGCTGTCACTGCCCACTACAGCTCCCAGTCTCGCAGCTCTGGGGCCACGACACTCAGACTGGCATTTCTTTCAGGGCTGACGTGCCAGCTCATGTGAAGCTCAGATATGCCCCCCACAGCAGGATGGGGTTTCATCGAACCTTTTCCTTTTCTTTGAGACGGTGAGAGAGATAGAGAGTGATCTGTGAATTCCCAGGGGCTTACAGCAGCAAATATCATAGTGGTAAGCACTGTAGAAACATTACTGATGGACAGACGTAGTATCTTTTGTCCAGTTAGATCAGTTAGCCTCATAAAAGGACAAGCCTCTGTGTCCTTCCCCCCTGCTTTTCAGGTCCTAGATAGAAGCATAGCTTATATGCATGAAAAAGTGCTTGGGATTTTTTGCCACAGACCACTGACGGTGGTCAAAGTAAGACTTGAGTCTTGACTGTAGAAGAGAAGAATAAAAAGGATCTGTGATAAAAGCCTTGAGACACATGCAAGTAGCGCAAGAAGAATGGAATAAATATTTTTCTGCATTTTGTGCATAGGAAGACCAGTAATTTAACAAGTAAAATTATCTTAGGTATCAGAATCGTAGAAAAAACATCACTACTGTAACAGATAAATAAGATAACAGAGTGCCTGGAGAAACTGAGGAGCCTAATCATCAAAGGCACCAAGCAATAGGTTAGAAAAATGCATGCTAGCAGTAATGTATAGATATATGTCCTATTACAGTAGAGAAGAATCAATTGGATATCTTCTTAGTGACCCTTATAAATTGGTTTTCCCTGATCTTATGATTGATGACTACATTATGATGGCAAAAAGAAAAAACACAGAAAAGATGCCCTCCAAAATCCTTTGGCTCTCCTTAGGCTGAATGGCTGCCAGTGAGCCAACGAAGGACATTTTTCCCCAAAAAAGTTTTAATGCTTTTCTTCTGAGACTTGACTCTCATGTTATAGTGGTATTGCATTAGCATAACTTAGCTGTCTTCACAATGGTCTGTAACTTAATTTATTATTAGATTTTAATATTAGGAGATTGCTGAACAGATTCAGCCCACTGGCTTGATGTAGAGAAAGCTGCAGACAATATGAGCTTGTGCTGCCTCCTAATAGAAATTTTTGAGCCTAAACATCTCTTCTCAGCAGCCTCATCACTCGCTGGGATGTCTGTTACTGCTTGTGGCAGAACTGAGAAATCACATTTTGCAGAGAGAATGAACCTCCTCAGACAGTGACAAATAATTTGAAAATAACTGGTCAGTCCGAGTGTCAGAATGGTTGGCAGAGAGGAAATATTGATGTATGCAACAAGCACGAGAGGTGAAAACTCTTCCCTGTCGTGCTTCTTCCACTGGAGCACTTACTCTGACCTGTGTCCACATGCTCAAATACACCCAGGCCGAGCAACTGGGATTAGAGAGCTCTGTAGCTCCACTGCCGCTTTCCCGGGACGTCTTCCCTTGCGTGGCACTCCCTGCCCAACCTGGGGACAGGACACCGCCGGCCATACCTCCGGTCTGGCCCCTAACAACTCCTTTTACACCCTTATATTCCATTCACCTCCATGTGCAGATCCTTAGTGCCCCACAAATTACTATGACTCAAAGGCCAGGGATTTTGCTTCTCACTCCTTATTTTCTTTTGCTGGGTATGAGCCCAGGGGAGCTTGACTCAGCTCCTGGTGTAAATTTTACCTGGCACGTGAAATATTTAATACTTGCAAAGGACTGGAAGGACATTGGGGTAGGAATTGCCTCTCATAATGAGTATCTAGTGTTAAACACAATGAGACTGTTGGCTCAAGTTAGAGCCATTCCCTAGTAAAAAATGTTTCCAGGACTCTGTCCACATACATGCTGGCCCATTAGTCCTGTTCTGCTCCAAAAGAAAAAAAAAAAAAAAAAGGAGAGTCTTATTCATATGTTTCCCATGGGATAAGAGCTTCTGCATAGCCAGATTATTTGGTGATGCTGCTTTAAATGACCTTGATCTTGCAAAACTCTTTTTTTTTCCTTAGCAACTGTGATACTTTTCTCATTTTTTAATCTAAAAGAAAGCACATCCCTATCCTTTCTATCCTGTCCTCCAAACAAGTTACCAGTGGACCGGTCTAGTATGGTTTTAGCAAAATTCTGGCTGGGATAAGTTTTAATTAGCTGTCAATGATGTCATGTCCATGTCTGCATTAAACGCATAGGCCTAAGTGTTCCTCTTTATTTAATGTACTGTAGAAATTCCATTTCAGGATAGCAATAGGACACTTCAGAGCCAATCTTGTATTTCTCCCGGAGTTAAGACACTTGGCCTTCAGCCTTCTGACTTCTGACACTGCCGCAGTTGTACTGTAATCATCCAGAAATACGCTGCCTGTTGGGTTTATTGCTCGTGCGAGAAGCGTCCAGCTCCTTGTCAGCCGACGCGGGAGGAGCGTGGCACCGAAGGATCGCGCTGCACTGTGCTGGGAGTTACGTTATTTCACACCACCAGCAACCTTCCAGCATTTGCACTGCAGCCTCGTAGAGCGTGGGCGCTTTTGCCGTGCAGCACAGAGCAAACCCTATTGTAGTCACTCTCTCTGCCAGAGACACTAATCCGTGTTGCCAAATATCTCCCCTCAACACATTTATTGAACGTTAAAACAGCAGAATAGCATTGAATGAAGTCCAGTAATTTTATAGGATATATTTTAGTCACTCGGCTTTGAAGACTAGTCCAATGTTAATTATAAAGTTTCTGTGTCTGGATAACATATTGTTAACAGTTATTTTGTAAGTGCTAATGGCAAGATGGAAGATTTCCAATAGTTTTATTGAGGAAGTGGCAATTAAGATGTTGAGCACTGCAACATACATACAAAATAAAAATAATCCTGCATACACAGCACTTATGTTAAAAAAAAAAAAACAACAGAAAAAATAAGGATGAATATTTTCTTTTGAAATAAATGCAAACATTTTATTTTTTTAAATATTTGCCTTTGCAGGAAAAAAAAACACATCAATTTACTTGCCAGCTTCAAATGTCACAAGCCTTGAACAAGTTTGACATTGTTTAAAAGCACATCGTGAAACTATTAGAAAGCTAAGACAAGTTGCTATGTTATGTTTTTCCACACACAAAGAGCAACAATATGTTCTCAGTTTGAGTAACTTCTTTCAGATTAGGGGAAACAAAACAAGAAAGTACAAAAGTAAAATGTTCACAAGGAGTGTGTGGAAGTATCTACCCTGGGGAATTTTTGGTGTGTGGGAGAGAAGATGCTCTCCAGTGGCACTAGTGCCACTCGCTCAGGTGGGCACACCGTGGTTCTTGCTATGGTACCATGGGATGGGAATCGGGGGCTACCTGCAAGTAATTGGTACAAAATGGACTCCACAATCACATATTATTCTTCAATTAGCAGGCTCAAGGCGGATCTTGCTTTGCAACGCAGGTGACTACCCCTTGCTAAAAGGAGCCCTGGTGGGATCTATAACAGTCAGGAGTCCAGCAGTATCGGCCTTTGGTTTTTAGCATGAAGTCAGTCAGCACAAGGCGCATAATCTGTGCAAGCTGAGCAGCAGTCCAGGGGCTGCAACTGGTTGAGCGGGCTTGGTTTAGCCTGCAACATACCTGCTTTAATCTAAACCTGCTGCGATGGACAGGTTTTAAGGCCGTTCCTTACTGCTTTTCCAGACAGCTCTGTTTCCAGACAGCTCTGCAAGGCTGGATTTCACATCCTCTTCTGTCCATGTGGTTGTGAGCTCACGGCCCAAGGGGGCCAGAAGCTGCTCAGGCGCCCAGGGGCATGTTCCTGGCTCCCTCGGCAGCACCAGCGCAGGTAACATCAGAGCCAACAGCTTTGGCAACTGCAGGTGGCTGGGGTGAACGAGGAGACACAGTTCCTCATTTTCCAGAACCTCCGAACCTCTGAGCAACAGTAGACCACAAAAGAAGCACTCTGGATTTCCCTCTCCTCCTCTTCCCTGCCCCTTCTTCTTTCTCACTGCTCAGTCATCTCCATCTGATTTTTATACATAGTTGGCATGTGTCTTCATGTTTGGGAGACTTGTCCCTGGGCCTCCACTACGGAGGAGAGATGGATCACTACATATATAGGCACACTTTTATTTCACGTTTTAAAAGGCAGAATCACTCTAAAGCATCCAATGAAAGAAATTTGGGGCACAAGAGGCAACTTCAGGCACCTGATGTAAGCATATAGTTCTGCTCTTTTCCTATAACAAGGCATCTCCAGAGGTTAAGTCAGCCCATGTGAGGTCTGCGTTACTTCTTGTGCTATCTTGCACACACCAAAGCCAATGGGGAAGTACATTCAAGCAAAGTTGTAGCAATGTGAAGGGGACTCAGCTTCTTCTAGAGCTGAAAGCTGTGGTGCATTGGTTAGATCTGGCTCGGCACGCAGGAGATTAATGCAGCCCTAAGGGACTCCAGTCCAGCTGAGGTCGCACTGGCTCCCGTGGGATCCTAATTCTTTTTCAATAAGCATTTAAAAAATATTGGCTCTCATCTCAAGTACAAGCTTGTGTGAGTGCAGCTCAGTGCCAAGAGCTGAACACCTCTGCACACCAGGGAACTCTGAATTCACACCTGCCCTTCCGGCCAGGTATGTGTCTAGCCCAGCAATATTCTTCTGTATTCATTACACAGACCCTCTTTTAATTTTTTTGGAGAAAGCACTCTTCACAAATGTGAGCCTCCAGGCAACAGAGAGGTTGTCTTTCTCTGGTACATTTAAGAGATCCTTTCAGAGTAGCGCACATCTTTCAGCAAATCCACAGGCTGGAAAGAAACCACTATATATTCTAACGGCACCTCCTTTCCTTTCCCAGAAAATGCAAACCTGCATGCTGATAAACCCTAAGCTGTGCCCAACCTGGAGCTCCCTCGCAGAAGAGGGATAGGCTGCTTAGTTGGAAGAAGGCAGCATTTGGTGCCTTCTGATAGCCCACCTGACCCCTGCATACAGGGAAAGGCCTCCCCTTGGACCATTGTGGGAAGCTGCAGGAGTACCAGCCATTATGCAAACACTTTGCTAAGAACAGCTTTTAGCATCAGTTTTAGTGTCTAGATTTTGTGAGCGTCTTTCAAGCTAGTGAGTCTAGAACTGGGCAAAGAGTGAACGTACTGGTAGAAATGGTCACCGTGTCTTCAAAGGCACACTTCAGTGTCTTGCAGAAAAGAATCAACATGTATTAGCAGTAACCTGAAAAATCCAGAAGTGATAAAATACCACTTTGAGATGTTCTGCTATAAAATCTGCCACGGTCCCTTTCTAAATCAATCCAAGCTTCAGGTATTACTTGATAAAAGATTTATTAGGTGAGGGATAATAAATATGTAGAAAAGAAACGTATGGAAAATAAAAGTAATATACCTGTAAATGGTCTGTTATACTGAGCTGACATAAACAACAGCTCGACTGGGACAAGTTGCTCCATATGACATATTTATTTATTATTAAAAAAAGAGAAAAAAAAGAGCAAACTCCAGCAATCACACATAATATCCGTGGTACAGAGCAGCAATTTCTGACCAGTGATGCTCTTTTGCTGGTTCACTGGTTCTTCAGCTGGTTCTTTAGCATCTCTATTAGCTTAAAAATTGATTCTGAGGTGTTAGATTTAAGTGTTCATAGCTCATTGTAAGTCACAAATAGCAACTAAGATCAAAACGTGCCAGGCAGCAGGCACTGTTTGGGAAACCTTTGAGCAAAATGCTGGATGCTTTCTGTGAGCACTCGAACAACCTGCATGGCAACTAATGGGACTGTGACACTGTGAATACTGTTAAGAAATCTGGGAACACCTGTTGAGAGCACCAAAAACTTTCCATTAAATTGTTATGTCAGTACTTCTGGTGTGGGCTAGGCAGTAACAAAAGGCAATGTACTTGAAAGCATCCTTAAGGTGCACTCCCAAATTGAATTGGTGCATGAAATGAGTATCCTTAAGAGCAAAACTCCCTATTCACAGACAGACTTGCTTTCGAATGATGTCAGAATTTTTCCTCATGACTATTGCTGTCAGTACAGAATCTTCTCCAGAATAAGCCAGAAGTAGTGAACGTTTATTTTCATTATTCTATCACCTAAAAATGTCAGCAGTGCTTTCTATGCCATGTCTCTTTATCAAGATATATCTCTTCTGTAGGGAGAGCAGTGAAAATACTTCACACCAAGTAAATGTTCACGTGTGTGACTGTTCATGTCATTATGCTTTATTATAACGAGTCTCTCCAAAGGTAGAATATAATATCAAATAAACTGCTTAGAAAACTGTGTCACTCCTGATTTGCCTCTGTTCATGGACAAAAGGTTGTGCATGTTGGTTTTTGTTTTTGTTTTGTTTTGTTTTGTTTTCCATTGGACTCCAGCCTAAAATGAAACAACACCAGAAGAGAGGTCAAGAACTTGCAAGAATTCATTCAAGGGGAATCAGGTACAGCTTGATTCAATATCAATATTTCATATGTTCTGAGATTGTGGTTCAAACTACAAGATAGCAGAACACCATTTTTATAGCTTTCCATCTGTGAGAAGTTATTTCTCAAAGCACTCTGTATGAACAATCTAACAGATATTCATTTTTGAGATCATATATTCTGCTAAATGGGATATTTTTGATGCACAATCTGGCTGTGATAGTAATTTTAAAACTAGAGAGTGAGTCTGAGAGCCAGATTCATAAAAATAAATGTCTTCCACACAAGGTTATTTTCCACAATGCCTTAACTCCTGCTTTCCCAGGCATTTGTAGAGAAGCAGTGTGCTTGATATTACATACTTGTGGAGCAATGGAAAAAAAGAGTGTAAGAATCATAATAGATTGTGAAGTTTTTATTTAAGTAGTAAAATGCACATACTCTTTCTTTTAAAAACAATTCTTCTTTATTTCAGGACATACAAAGCACAAATATTTGATGCTTGGAAACAGCCCTAAATTCTTGGGACAAAAGTGCTATATAACAGCATTTTGCATGATGCTCATATAATTATCATGCAATACTACCGTATCACATACATGATAGGTAAGGGGGTTTGGAAATGTCAGAAAGCCGTTTCACCTCCAATAGGGCCTAATGGAGAGAATTGTCTCTAGAGGCCAGGCTGGACAGGAAACAGCGTTTTCTGTAGCAAGCTACAGCTGTGGCTGGAGCCACATGCAGTTACCTCTGTTTCTCAGTGAGGGTGAATAAGAACCTACTCAGATTAGGGGTGATGGCAGGGGGGAAAAGGGGTCACCCCTTTGTCACCAATCTGTAGCAAACCTTGCTATGTGCCTTTGGACACACACCAAGGTTTCTTAATCAACTCTAACATCACTACTCTGATTTCACCTTAACAACTCTTTGGTGCAATAAAAATAAATCACTAATGTTTCAGTCCTGTTCAATTTATTCATCAATGACCTGGATGGAGGCACAGAGTGCTCCCTCAGCAAGTTTGCTGATGAGACCAAACTGGGAGGATGAGCTGATAGCCCAGAGGGCTCCGCTGCCATCCAGAGGGACCTGGACAGACTGGACAAGTGGGCAGGGGAAACCTCATAAAGTTCAACAAGGGCAAGTGCAGGATCCTGCACTTGGGGAGGAATAACTGGAGACACCAGTACAGGCTGGGGACCAACCTTCTGGAGAGCAGCTCCGCAGAGAGGGACCTGGGCGTCATGGTGGATGACAAGTTGACCATGAGGCAGGAGTGCATCTTCGTGGCCAAGAAGGCCAATGGGATCCTGGGGTGCATTAGGAGGAGCATCTGCAGCAGGTCGAGGGAGGGGATCCTG
>JAYECN010074219.1:0-28175 GCA_035222435.1 Microcambeva ribeirae | reverse complement strand
GCCTCCGCGTCGCGCCCGCGCCGCGTTCGGCCGCCGCCTCGGGCCCTCCCGAGGCGCGCCGGGCGCCAGGAAGGTGCGCGCACCGAAACGCGGGTCGCGCACCCAAGGCACATCGGGCTGCTGGGGACGGCCCCGAGCCCTCGCGGGGGACGGGGAGGGCCGGCTCGGAGGGGACAACGGGATGCAGGAGTGGGCCAGGAGCCGCGGCTGGCGGGGATGGCTCCCAGATTTGCGCGTTCCTCGGTGTGTGATTGTGTGCGTCCTCATAGCGCTTCCCTCCTCCTCCTCCTCCCCAGCTGGCAGCATTAATTAGAGCTCCGGTTGCTGCATAATTTATGTAACGCCATCAATATGCGAGCGGAGACGCTGGAGATGCGGGGCCGCGGCCCGCCCGGCCGCGCTGCGCCGGGTCGGGTGTCGCGGGCGCAGGCTGCGGCCCCCTCGCCTTAACCGCCTTCCTGCGAGCCGCTGGAATCTGTGGCTGCTTTTCCCTCGTCGCGTCGCCCTTCCCCTGCCCCGCGCGTTGCCGCTGCTCGGGGACGCGCCCGGAGCATCCTTCGCTCGGGGGTGCTCCTGGAGGAGCAGCGCTCGCGCAGCGCATGCTCGGGTGCGCTCCTCCTGCCTCGCCCGCGGGGGTCACGGGTGTCTTGGTAGCCCGCAGCATGCGGGCTCACGTTCTGCACCTCCGGTTTGAGCACGAGGCTGAGACGCTGAAGTTTAGTACCCAGGGAATAGGGTTCCCTCTCCCGTGCAGTCGATGGGATGAAGCCAGAGCACAGCACCCTGCGCTCCCTTCCCGCTGCCGAGAGCCTCCGCCTGGCTCCTGTTGCAGAACAGGTTGGTCTCTGTGGCTGTCCCTTCCCGTGCTGCTCTGTTAGGACCCTCTTCCCAGCGGACGTTGCTTGAAACGGAGCCAGCGCAGATCCCCTCGCCTTGCAAAGCTGATGAGCTGCGCTCGGAGAGCCCTGACCTTCACCAACCTTGGCGTGAGCTGCAGTAAGCGCTGGACAAGGAGGCAGCGGGATGGCTGCGCCCCGCTCCTGTGCCCCTCTCCTTTGCCATGCGGTGCGGCAGAAGTCGGCAGGGTCAGGTCAAGTCTGTCATTGCAACTCTTCCCTCTTCTCCTGGACAACATCAGTGTCCCTTCTCTTGTCCTGCCTGGCGTTTCCTATGCTAAGCTAGCTGGGAAGTTGTGTGGGAAGCTTGTCCATCTCCGCACGCTACGCGTCTACAGACAGGAGCTCCCGTTTACGCGGCACTTGCGGCTTCTCTGACATCCCTCTAGGTGTGCACATTTCTGATGCAGTTTTACTCATCTCCGCTAACTGAGCGGATTTACTAGCCCGGGATGAGCCTCAGCATAAAGAAGCGATGGAGACGCAGGCCATGACCCAGAGCCTTCCGCACCCTGCAGCAGGGCAAGACCTTTGTGCCTTTTCCCTCCACTTCAGCCGAAACGAGACAGAGAGCTGTTGTGCCCCGCTGCTCCGTGTCTGTACCGGAGCGTGGCGCGGGGGGCCCCGTGCTCTGACCGCTTGTCTTGGGCCTGGGCGCCGCCTCTTGCAGGAAGCGGGAGCTTCCTTGCTAAGCCTTCATCTCCTTACGTGCCTGTGAGGCAGGGCTCGAGGGAAGCACCTGTGCTCTCCTCTGCCATGCCAGCTTCCCCTCCCTGCCCTGTTGCTTGCCAACAAGGAGGAATTTTCCAGATCTCCCTCCCCCTCACTGTGTTTTTTTTTTTTTTTTTTTCCCCTTTTAATGCTTGTCTCCCTTTTGCAGGCAGGCGCCTGTTCCCAGCGTGACTGTGATCCTGCACGTCAGCTGGTTTAGGAGCGGGGCCGGCGAGCAAGGGGCGCTCCGGCTCGGTGCAGGAGCCGGGCTCGCCGCGGGAGCTCAGCCGCGGCTCTCCGGGGCTACTGAGTCACCCCTCCGGCTGCTGACTCAGAGCCGCTGACGTCGGAGGGGACTCTGGGGCCCGCAGCGATGCCAGTGGTGTCCGGAGGAGGCAGGTAGGGCTCTGCAAAGCCTGCCTGGCTACTCGGCACCCGGCGGGCATTTCCGTGCCCCGCAGTCCAGGCCTTTTCTGCCTCGCCCTGCCGGCTGCTTCTCCCTGGTCTTTCTCCACGGAGAAGGCCATGGTCTTGCTCAGTGGGCAGCAGCACCGTTTGGCACCCGGCGCTGCACCCGGGGGTGCTGGGGCACCCTGCGAGCAGCGTAATCCCTCGGGCTGCCTTAGCCGGCCCTGTCCCGGGCGAGTTTTCAGCGCAGGAGGAAGTGAGAATGGGGTGTCAGCTGACAGCGTGAAGGGGAGGGACCTGTCTGAGTGACTTGGAAACCCCAGTGACCTCCTTTTCCTTTCGGAGCCGGGAGCGGCTGTGCTGCCAGGCCTGGGGATCCGCGTTTTCAATCCCCTAACAGCTCCCAGCGGAGCGGGAGCCAGCGCTGCCTCTTGGGGAAGAGAGGATGCTCGGTGGGGAGGGAGGCAATAGCCAGGCACGCACGGCGGCTTGGGGTGTTTGCCAGGGAGCTGTAGCTCAGCTTGAAACCTGGGAGAGGGATTTTGGGGGTATCTGTGGCCGCTCACCTGAAGATGCTGGTGAGAACAGGGGGCTGCCGCAGGTGACTGCTGGGCAGGGTGGAGCTGATCAAGCTGCTTATCAAGGGCTGCTCTAGGTTTCTTTTGGCTTCAAGGTTGCTTTTTAACTGCTGCTGTGGGGGCTTTACCAGGTGGTGTTTTACAGCCTGTGTTCTGCCCTGAGCTGTGTTAGACAGAGACTCTGCTCTCTCTCTGGTTTAAATCCAGGGTTAAACCCACGGTGCCTTATAAAGGGATGTGGATCATGTAGACCTGAGGCAAAGTTTTGATATTGGTACAAAATTACCCCCTTGCTCTGGGTGAGATTTTCAGTTGTTTGCAAGGGCTCTTTCTGATCTCTGAGAGTAAGAAAAAGCCTCTTAAAAGGGTTTGGGGTTTTTTTGATCTAGAAGATAAAGAAATCTGTATTTTCTAAGGCAAGCTGCTAACGTGTAGGATGCTTCAATTGGAAGAGAATAGAGGTTAGTGTCTGTTCTACACTGGAGTCGTAGGAACGAGCTCTGGGGGGGGACGTGAGGATGGGGAATGCGGGCAGGGCCCTTGCAGTGACCATGGGCAGTGCGTCGGTCGCTCCTGGCTGGCTGCTGAGCTCCCCTTGCTGGCAGTGCCTGGATGAAGCCGAGAAGACCCTCCTTGGGTAGGATGGACCTCACTAAAGACAGGTTTGTGTTTGAACAGACCCCCGAGTAACAAACCTGGCATGGCACAGCGAGAGCAGCACGTTTGGTAGCTTCTGACCTTGGTTTCTGCTATGGGGAGAGGGATCTTCTGGGAATGCCACCTGGAGCTGTCACCGGCTCATCCCTTGATTCGCCTGCTCTGAACTGGCTCTTGCTACGTGTCGGGGGTGCAAAACCCAACTCGCAGCCCCTGCGCCGTGGCTGAAGCCAGGAGGCTTAGACCTCGCAGCGGAGGCTCGTGTCTGAAGAGTGTGCAGAGCCGACGGGCCGTTCCGAGCGCGGCCGTGAGGAGCAGAGCCCGGGCAAACGTTGGGCTAATTCTCATCCCAAAGTGGGAGATGCCGAAGCAGAGGCAGGAGAGTTCCCGACATACATATAGAAAATGAGGTGTTGCAAAGCGAATCACTCATGGTAGACGAGTGGCTGGAAGTCTCTAGGCAGCATTTGCAGTCTGGGCGAGGAGTCGCCTGCATTAAACCCTCGTGGGGAACAGAGCCAGTCTCGTGGAAAATTGGAAGGAACTTCGGTCGTGTCCTCCCTTGCTCAGAGGGGGGTTTTCCTTTCCTTCTATTTTTTTTTTCTTGATCTCTGAGCTTTTTTCTCAGAGAAAAAAATTTCCTGCAAGGATAGATCTTTTTTTATGGTGAGAAATAAAATCACCCTAGTGTCTCAAATTGGCCAAAGCTGCCCACGTAAGAGCTCGTGGTAACAGGTAGGTTGAGCAGGTGATACACGCTGCGGTTGCTTTGGGGCCGACAGAAAAGGAGCGTTTTTAGCAGCAGTGGCTGTTTGGTGCCCCCTCTTTCGCGGAGCTTGGCGTGCCCAGCGCGGGCTGCAGCTGCCGCGTGCGCTGGGCGCAGGGTGGTCTGCAGGGCAGGGCCCTTCTCTGTGCACTGCAGGTGGCCGTGGCAGGAAAGCAGAGCTGCTTGGAGTCGCTTCCGCTCCAAGATTATGTCCTGGGAATGAAAGATTGATGGCCCGGGCTCAGGTTGCCCGTCCGGAGGCCCAGCGTGCTCGGGGAGGCATCCGTTTCAGGGAGCATGCATTATTGATCCGGGAGCACGGCGGGATCGGGCAGGTTCGGCCGGGCGGCCGCCTGTTCTTCCCGCCTGCGGGGCTGGGGGGCACCCGTTTGCCTCCCCGCTGCCTGTGCTTTGTCAGCCGGATGGGTTGCCGCGGCGACGCTGTCACTGTGCACCGCCTTGTCCCCAAGGTGCGCTCCATGGAGCGCGCGCGTCGGAGGGAGGCCCCGGCAAGCCCGGCTCGCCGCGGCTCAACAAGGGACGTGCTGTGCTGGCCCCACGGCCCAGAAACTGTCTGGAGGGCTCCCAGGGAATAACGGGTTCCAGCTCCTGCAGGAAAGAAGCTCCCTGGGGATGTGCGTGCGTGCGTGCCCGATGTTGTTGCCTGTTTTCGGTACAGCAGGGCCGAGTCGGGGCAAGGAAGGCCGGGAGGTTCTCGAGGTGCCGCTTAGCTCCGCCAGCCTCAAGGCAGCGGCACCCCGGCCCTTCAGGGCAGCGCGGAGGCTCCTTGTCCCCAGCCCTCGCTGGGCTTTGGGCACCCTCACGGCCTGAGCGCTCCCAGCACCTAGGCAGGACCGTGCTGGCCAGTGCCTGTCGCTCCTGGCTGAAGAACCCATGGAAGCAGTCGGCTTTTCGACGCCTTGTTCTTCCCCCGGCTCCCTCGCCTCTCCTGTGAGCTGTGTTTGCTAGTGCTGTTGCCTTGCTGCTGTCCTCAGCCACTGAGTCCCCTACCCTAACCCTTGGGCAGCGGTCGAGGGCCCTGCTCCTGTTTACTCCTTCAGCAGTGACTTTGCTTTTCACCTCCTTTGGCAAGAACATGATGTTGTTAAGCCGTGTTCAGCTTGTGACCCAGCGTACGCCCTTCTTCCCAAGAACTGCTGGACCAACTGTTCCCTACGCTGCGGCAGTGTAGCTGGCTGTTCTCGTCCCAGTGCTGTACTTTGCTTGTCTTCTGATTGAGTTTCATCCTATTTTTTTCCCAGCCTGTTTCTCCAATCTGCTGAGAGAGTGATGAGCTCTCCTCCTCGTGCTCCAGTGCAGGCTTGCATCTCTTCTAGCTTCCAGGTTATAGCTGCAGAAATCGCACTTACGCTCTTGTCAGAGCCACAGCAGGCCCTTGGAGATCTTGCTTGATCCAACCTTCAGGAACTTCCAGAGCAAGTTATTCGCACAGCATAGGCCTGGTGCTGTAGGGGTTCACCAAGACCCTGTTTTCTAAACCGTCTTGCGAAGCTTGGGACACGTGAAAGCTGAGTGGAGCTGAGACCTGTGAACTGCAGTGCTTCTGCATGGCACAGGCCTGTTTCTCTGCTGGAAAGAATTAGATCGATCTGAAGCAATATGTTCCCGATAGATCCCTGCTGGATGTAGCCCAGCTGGTGTTTATGTTTTTGGATTGTTTGATTTGTTCCAGGATTTTCCAGGAACAGCTGTTAAGCTGGTGAGTTTCTGGTTACCCCCTTCCCTCCCGCCCCCAGAGGCAGGTGGCCCGTGCGTTGCCGCTCTCCGTCACTCGTCCTTCCCCGGTTGTCACATCGCGGCCGTGCTCTGGGCTCGCTGTGGTGCTGGGGAGCAATCTGCCCACCCTCTCCTGGAACGGAACCCGGAGCGGAAACGGTGCTGCGAGCGCCGCGGTTAGTCCTGCACATGAGCCCTCCTTCGCCCACCTGCCCCTTGCTGTCGCATCGTGGTCCTTCCTCACCTCACCTAGCTCCTGAATGCAACAGGAAGCCTCAGCCAGAGCGTGTGGTGTAACCTGGCTGCTCTCTTATGGTCTCCGTATGTTGCAGAAACATGCCACAAACTGTGGTTCCTCTGAGAAACTGCGGGCTGGAGTGAACTTCTGATCTTCCTTCTTGCCTCCCTCCGAACCCACCTGCTGACTCTCGGGCTTTCCCTGGCTGGAAGCGCCTTGGTGCGTTTGGCTGTTTTGATCTGCCGTCGCCTCCGTGCCGGTTTGCGTCCAACTGATGGGAGCTGGGCTCGATTTGATTAAAAAAAGGAGAGGGAAAAAAAAAAAAAAAAGGAAATCATCACCACTGTGTCCTATGGACTTGCTGGGCAGTGGTGGCCCGCTGGGTGTCCGCCCAGGACGGAGGGTCAGCAGCCGGGGACGTCCCCCTTGGCTTCCCGCGCGGCGCCTCCCGTCCCGCTTGTCTTGCTCTGCGCCTCGGTGCGGGCTCACGTGTCCTGCCCTCCTCCCGCCGGCGGCAGCAGCCCTTGCCCTTCCCGTGTTAACGTTTCGGGCACGCGAGGCACCTCGTCACGGCTGCTGGGCCAATTAACCCTAATCACGCTCTAATGTAGCGGTTGCCGAGCTGGTGCTGAAAACCTCCCTAGAGGCTTATTCCTCGCCACTGCGTCGTGATGCTGCGTTGCAGCAGACAGAAGGGAATTTCAGACACCCACGTGATTTTTTTTTTAAGTGTTTTTTATTATTATTACTATTATTTATTTTCTATTTTTTTACCATTATTTTCAATGAAATTTAAGTCTGCTCCGAGGTTTTTTGAAAGCTCCCTGTCCCTCAGGACCTTTTGTGCCTCGTGCAAGTTCTCGTACAGATCTCTCCATGAGGAAGACCTCAGCAACTGGCAGCAGCCACAGCTGCTGCTGGAAGGAAACAGCCCATCTCAGTGAGGACAAGGGGGCTAAAAATACCAGAGCAGCCTGGGTAGCAGCTTGGGAGCAAGCCCAGCTCGTGCTGGTGCTGGGAGAGGACGAAGGTCTGAGCAGGTGTAGTGGGAACAGGGAGAGCCACGTGCCCGGCTGCTGGTGAAGGAGACGGTTTCCTAATGGTGGGATTGCCCCCCGAAACTTAGGTCTTTTCTAAGATACCATTGGGGACTGCCTGTCCCTGTCCCCTCCGTCTCTGGCGTGCCGCAGCCAGGGCTCTGCCCTTACCTGCTGCTGCTGTGCCTGCCGTCCTGCTGAGGTGACATCTCTGCGCTTGTAAGTGGCTTTTGTTGTTTCGGGGAGCTACTTCTCTTTCCGTTTTTGCCTTGTCCTCGCGCAGAAGGAGAAATCTTGAGGTGGGGGCAATACCAAGCGCTCTGCCCAGGTGTGCTCCGCACTGCGGGACGGTCGCAGCTCCGACTTGTCGTGGTCTGCGGGAAGCAGCAGTTCCCTGTGCGGCTCCTCGGGGTGTCCCGTCCCACCTCCTCGCTGTGTCGCCGGCATCTCCGTACGGATGAGGAGCATAAGTGTCCGCGTGTTTCCTTCTCCCCCAGGGCTGCGTGAGCCGCAGGCCCCGCTCAGGGGTGTTTCCCGGGGCCCCGAGAGCCGCGGCGGCGGCTGGCGGCACTTTCCACCTCGGCCTCCCTGCTGCGCGCGCAGCTCCCGGGAGCCCTGGGCCGCGGTGTCCGGTGTCCGCGATGCTGGCGGGAGTGACGCGGCACGGCCGCGGCCCCTGGCGGCAGGGGACGGCGCTCCTCCCGGCGCGGGGCAGCCGCCACGGTGCGGGCCGAGCGGCCCGGGGCGGCTCTGCGGCTGCTGGCCACGCTCCATCCGGGCTGGCCTCGCAGGGCCGGCTGCCTGGGGAGCCGCAGGTACCTCCTCTTGGCAGCGCCGCTGCCCGCAGCATTTCTCCAAGCGCCGGAGCTGCCGGCAGCTCGGAGGCCGCGGGTTGGGATGCTCCCGTGCTGGAGGAAGCGGCATGCCCGGCTCCGCTGCTTTGCAACGGGCACAGGCGGAGCGCGCGCGCCAGGGAAGGCAGCGCCGGGAGGGTGCCCGGAGGGGCCCTGCTCCGGGCCCTGCCGCTCGGCGCTTCCGCAGCCGCCGCGCGCTTGGCGGCGCTTGCCTTGCTCGGCCTTTTGCCCTGTGCAAGGGCCCGCGCTCCCTGGGCAGCTCTCAGCCGCTTGATCTTGAGCATCCTCGCGAGCCAGGGGGATCCCCGGCCTCCCCCCGGGGAGGGCACCCAAGGGGCTTTCGGTGGAAGCTGCCACGTGGGCGCTGCGCTGGGAAACGTCCCGTGTCCTGGGGCTCGGCCTCTCGGGTCAGAGATGGAGATTCTGGGGCTCGGATCCGAGCTCCCGTTTGGATGGATCCTGGCTCCGGCATCCCCACCGCCGCTCGCGAGGCCTGGCCGTCGGAGCCGGCCGCCTGTCGTGACATATCCCAGGCAGCCCTCGCGCGAGCCTCGCTGTTCTCGAAAGTTAATAAACTTGTCACTTGAGCTCTCGCTGCCTGCAGCAGCCAAGCCGTCGTCTAAATTTGGGTGATTATGTTCACCCCGGCCAAGTATCAAGTTATCTGGATCACATGTGCTCCCAGCTGCTACTTAACTCCGACGCCTCTGGGAGACGCAGCACTTCCCCTGGTGAAAGGCTAATGAAGCCCCCTGCTTGGTTTTTGTATTATTATTATTACTTTTATTATAACTAGCTTTTGTGCTAGTGTTTTTTGTTTTACTGAAGTTTTCCTCCTGCCAAGTTCCTTCCCCGCAGCCCAGGCAGCTCCCCCGCCAAAGAGCAGCACCTGGTTCAACTGCTCGATCTCACCACGATGTTTCTGGTTCTTTCAGCCACCACGGAATTAAGGGACTTTTTTGCCAAAGCCCGGAATGGTTCCGTTCGCCTCATCAAAGTCATCATCGAGGATGGTAAGTGCCCTTTTTCAGTGCTTTGACCCCTGCTCTGTTGTTCATCCTCTCGGCTTTGTGGCTGCAGCGGGATGTGGTGCCGCGGAAGAGTCCTGGTGTTTGCTGCAAGGAGCCCGCCTTGCGTCCAGGCCCGCCAAAGGTGACTTTGAATTGCCTCTATATTTATCAAAGAAACCCGTGGAACAAAGCACTGATTTAGCAGCTCGGCGGAGAGGCCGCTGGGGCGGCGTTTTCCATAACCTCAGTCTCCTACAATTGCATGAATTTGTTTCCCGCGCGAGCACGGCTGGCAGTGCCCTGCTGGGCTGCTGCTGCTGCCTCTGTCACAACACCGGGCTCGTCCCGCCGCAGAGCCGGGAGCTGCCGGCGCAGGAGGGCGGTCAGCCTGGCACCGCCGGGGCTCTGAATCCCGGTGCCTTGCAGGGCAAGGATGTCTCCTCCGCTCTGGCACGCAGGAGCTGGGGTCTGGCAGACAGTCCTAGAGGAAAACCAGGAATAACCTCGCGCCGGGCGGGTGCCAAGCAGCAAGCGCGGAGAGGGGCACGAAGGCGGCTTAAAGGGACCGTTTCGTCCTACCCAGCGGGCTGGGCTTTCAGCAGCTTAAAGCTGCTTTTGGAAGAGCAGCGTAGCCCCGAATTTGGAGGGTCTCCTCACAGTGATTTCTTTGCCTCTTTCAGCTCCTTTTCCTCTTGAGAAGAGGGCGCATGGCTCCCGTTAGGATGAGTCACGCGGGCTCAGCCTGTGATTAAGGTGCGAGGACTTGCGGTGCTGACTTGGGATTGTGGCTGGTGCCCCCAGCAAGAGACTCCTGACCGTTGATGGGAACCATATTGCCCCACTCTGGGCTCACTGGGTTGTATCTGTCCATGCGCTGTGTCATTGTCACCAGCTGCTTTGCAGCCCAGACGCGTTTGGCAGCGTTTTGTGCGTCCGGGTCCAGCTCTCCCCACTGCCCGTCCCCAGCTGCCGCTGCCTCCTGCTTCCCAGCCTGGCCCAGCAGCTGCTCCCAGCCCCGTGGGATCTGTCCCATCACCCCGGGGATCCTGGGGACCTCCGTGCCGGAGAGGGCTGGGCCTGCCGGGAATGAGTCAGTGGTGGCAGTGCTGGTGGCTTGGGGCAGGTCCCCTAGTTCTCCCCCGTGCCGCAGCTCTCGTTCCACCCCAAGGGGTGTCTGTCTTGGGCCAGGGCTAGTGTGGTTTGAAGGAAGCTTTGCCCAGCTTTCCAGCCTGCCCGCAGCCCCAATGCTCCTGTGGTGCGTGTTGGAGCGGGCAGCACGACGTGGAAGGAGACGAAGAGCTCGAGGAGCCTCCTGCGTGTTAGGGCAGGAGCTCCGGGCATCCCCTGCGTCCCCAGGAACATGCTAAGAAGCAAGAAGAGCTGAGGAGTGAGGCTGGAGATGCTCCCAAGGAGAGCAGACGTGGGACAGCAGGTTCCTGGCTCTTGATCCGTGTTGCTCCGTGTCTTCCAAGGGAGCAGAGGTGCTCTCTGCAGGCCCCATGGTGCTGCCTGCTCACGGTTCCTGCCCGGGCTCTGCACAGAGCCCCTACGGTTCAGGAAGTCCGGCTGCCTCTGAAAAGAGAAGTCTGATCTTTTCATTGCTTGTTTGTTTCAAAATGACTCACACGTCTCCAGCGTCTGTCGAGTGTGAGGTCGCACGCGTAGTCTGTGAAGGAGCAACTCGGCTCCTACTCGTTGGGCTTGTTGCAGGCCCCAGGGCCGGTGTTGGTGCCTGGGCTGCAGCGGCAGGAGCAGGTCCTGCAGCCTCAGGAAAACCCAGGTGGTGCCGGTTGCTGGCAGCGCTGCTGCAGTCTGGTTCTTCCAGGTGCTGTCCTTGAGCCTGACTTGCCCAGAGCCTGGGAATCGTGACCTGGCGAGGGCCAGCACTGGCTTGGAGCAGGAATTTGTGTGAAGAGGGCTCACCTTGTGCATAGGATGCTGGGTCCCTTAGCAAAAGGGGACGTGCACAAGCTGCTGAGGGGTCGGCCAGGAGAAATTCATTGCAGTCTCTGCATGAAGGCAACTCTTGGGATAGAGTATTTCTCCATGTCTGCCTTGCGTGTTTTAGGGGTGCCTTGGCTTTTTGTGACTCCCTGCCTCTCTTTCTCCAAACAGTCCTGTTGAAGGTAAGGTGTATTTGCACCATTTTTGTGCTGAAAGTGCAGGCTGGGCATGTCCGCGGGCTGTGCGTGGCCTGGTGGTGCCTCTCTGGGGCAGCCCTGGCAGAAGAGCTCTGAGCAAGTTGTTAATCATCTTGAAACTTGAAGCCTCTTCTGCTTTTTGCAAGTGTTGCCCCGTCCATGTTCAGGAAAGCTCCCCCGGGTTTAGGGTGTCCTGCTGTCAAGAGGCAGGTTTGTGTGTGCAGAAGCTCCCTGTGGGCACCTAGAAATCTCCTACTGTGACCCAGACTGAGCTCGTCCCGACCGGGGAGAGCTGTCGGGGTAGGAATTTGCTCTGGTAGCGGGGCAGCTCCCTGGGGAACGTACGGCTGGAGTTGTTCTGGCTTTTGTGCTTTACCCCGACAGCCCTTGCTGGCACCGCGTGTCCTTCGTGAACAAGCAGTGCAGGTTTCAGCAGGCGGTGGGAGATGCCACCGTGGGCAGGAGTGATTTACCCCGAGTGTGGAGCGACGAACATTTGAGTCCTCTCTTTGACTCAGCTAAAGCAGCATCTTCCACCTGCTGTCGCGTGAAAGCAGAAGCAGTTTGAAGCGACTTGGGGGTAAAGCCAGGCAGAGTTGTCTGAGTGTTCAGAGTCGTTTGTCACCTCTGCTGAGCACATTCGTAGTCTGCCAGTGCCTCTCCCCTCTTGCAGCAGGGCCTGGGAGCTCCACGTGCATCCTGGAGGACCCTGAGCCTGCCCTCCCGAGGGTCAGGAGGCTCCGCGCGCGCTTCTTGGCATCCAGGAGGACGTGTCGCGTTCGTTATTTGCTTGGTTCGGGCACCAACCACTGAAGTCGGAGGTGCCTCCCTCGCCGTAACCGCGTGTGTCTGCGTGCCCGATTCCGCCGGGCTTGTTTGCCCTGCCGGGAACGTGACCCCAGCTTTCCTGCGAGGCCGTTGTCCGACTGTTTGCTTCTGGTTGTTGTGCCAGGCCTCATGCAGCTGGCAGCTGTTCCGGGTGGGTGTTTTCTAGCTGGAATATTCTAAGAAACCCTAGATTGGTTTTCCCTCCCTCTGTTCTCCTTCAACACCCGCTAATAGCGCCTGGAGTGAGCGGAGCCGAGGGGACTGTCCCTGGCTGCCTCCAGATGCCTCCAGGTGCTCTGCTTGGCATGTGGGACTCCCAGCCCTGTTTGTACTTCTGTGCCAGTGGAAGAAAACAAGCCCTGGACACTTGAGATGCCACCACGTGTCTGAAATACGTAGGTCACTTCCAGAGACCCCGGCACCCGCAGGGCCGGTCGGGGAGGCCGAGCCGGGTGTCCGTGGTGAGGGGAAGCCCCGGGTATGGGCTTTGGGTGTCCCTCCTGACTCTCGTTCCTCTGGGATGGTGGGGAAGACAGTGAAGGTGCCTTTGGCTCCTTTCCCGGCCTGCTTGGCTTTTGCCATGGGCTCTTCCTTGGCACCCTGCGTCTCGCCAGACTGGGTTCCACGTGGCGCCCTGCGTGGGCAGAGCCGGGAGGGACCTGTAGCTCCAAAGCCCCTGGAGATTCCCTGCTGAAGAAGCAGGGGGTTCATCCCCGCTGTGCGTCCCCCCGTGCTTGCAGCCCTGAGCTGTGCTGAGCAGGGAGGTGCTGAGGGCCACCGGCCAGAGGGAGAGGCCGCCGTGACACCGCTGATGGCCTCTGCCAAGGGGAGACCCCACAGCTACGAGCACGAGAGACACAGAGAAATCCAGGTGCTCCAGCCTCGCGCTGGAAGGGGGTGGGAGACGAGCGGCCGGGCTGGAGCTCCATCGTGGAGCGGCGAGGGACGGTGCAGAGCTGGTTTCGGCACCAGGCCCTCCCTGCGCGCCCTCCGCGGGGCTTTGGCCCCGAGTCGACGTTAGCCATGGCGGGGCCCGATGTTACTGGAAGCCCCCCGAGGCCCGTGTGCGGTGCTGGGGCCGAGCCGAGCCTTGCCGCCCTCCTGTGTCACCCTTGCTTTCCTCTCCTTCCAGAACAGCTCGTGTTGGGAGCGCACAAAGAGCTGTCCCGGCGCTGGGACGCGGACTACGACGCCTTCGTGCTGCCGCTGCTGGACGAGCAGCAGCCGAGCTACATCCTGTACCGCCTGGACAGCCAGAACGCCCAGGGCTACGAGTGGCTCTTCATCTCCTGGTCCCCCGACAACTCCCCGGTGAGCCCTGCGCTCCTCCATCCCTCGCCACGCACCCACTAACAAGGAGAGGCAGCTTTGGGGATGGGGGAATGTCTTAGGGTGCAGCAGCAGATGCAGCTTTTGGAGGTGACGTCTTAACTAAGTCTCGAGGCAGCAGCAGAGCTGGTACAAAAGCCCAAAGCTGTGCCTGGTGCTGCTTTAAAGAAGTTTGGTCGTGCAGCGTCTCCTTTGGAAGGTGCTGGCTTGTTAAAGGCATCTCTGCTAAAAGCTTTCAGTGAACCCCAAACTTTGGTATAGAGCTACTGTTCTGTATATTAAATAAAACGTGTAGGCTCTTACCACGAAGGAGCCTTGCACCAAAGGACATTCTAAAAGTTCTTCTCTACAGAGCATATTAAAGAAGAACACTGTAAAAGAAGTGCTAAAAGGTGAGCGGAAGCAAAATATTTTGCCTTGTCAGTGGGAAGTTTTTATTTGAAGTGTGTTCCCTCGCCACAGCTCACTAGAAAGAGATCTGTGATCTCAGCGCTCTCGTTCCCTTGCTACAGAAGCGTTTGCAGGACTCTGCGTGGAGCCAACGTCCACCCTCTGCGCTGCTCTGCTCCTGTCTGGTTAGTTGATTCAAGGGTGGAAGTTTTCAGTAGCATCATCTGTTCCAGCTCTGTTTGGAGGCAATTTGTTTGAGATGTCCCAAACAGCTGTGCTTTTTGGAGAAACGCTGGCCCGACTCGTGGCACTCCTTGGTAAGGTGGCTGTCTGTTTTTAAGTGCTGCCGGCAGTATTTCAACCTTCCCTTGCAGAAACCCAAAGTGCAGATGGAAAGTATTTTGTGACAAGGCGTTGAAGTGCCGGCACTCAGAGATGAGAATGCGGAGCACGGGACAAACCTGTGTGTGCTGGAATTTGTGGCTTAGGTTGAGGACGGAGCCCAGGAAGGCTGCACTGGGTGTGCGTGTGCACGGTCCTGGACGTGGAGCTGATGTGCTCTGCTGCCTGCTCTGTGCCCTCGCCGACTCGGAGCTAAATGAGCCATCCCCTAACGCTGGAGATGCTGAAGTTAGAACCAAAATCAAAACAGAAACCAGGCAGTTGCTTCCAGGTGGCTTCCAGGGCAACTTTCTGCAGCATGAATAGCCAGGGAAAGGTTTCTGCTCAAACAGAGAGGGCACATGCAAGAGAGCTGGAATCTGCGTCTAGGCATTTTTGGTTTTGCAGTGCTTATCGAAAATGGTCGATGGCAGCACCTTCTTGAAAAGCACGGAGATGACTTTCGTCCTTGTTGGGCTACCAAGCTCCTGGAAGGAGCCAGTTTCCAGGGATGTTTTGAATCTCGAAGGGCAGCACGAGCTGTGGTTTTGGTCGCAAGTGACAGTGGTGGCAGGCCAGGCTGTTGGCATAACCTGGGGCTTGCCGGCTTCTCAAGCCGGCGCTGCAGCCGTTGGCAGATGAGGAGACAGCCGCGAATCCCGGGGATTGCTCCGGAGCAGAGGCAGAGCTCTCCAGCCCGCCGTACCCCTCCTCTCTGACTGCATTTGCCGCCTCTCTCCTTGCACAGGTCAGGCTGAAGATGCTCTACGCCGCAACCCGAGCCACGGTGAAGAAGGAGTTCGGCGGGGGCCACATAAAGGACGAGATGTTTGGAACGGTGAAGGTACGGTCCCAGCTGCCGTGAGGGCTGCTGTTGCAGAAGGGGCAGGAGGAGGCTTCCTAGGAGCTCCAGCGAACTGCTCTGTGTTGAGAGGGAGAACAAGTGCCGCGCGGTGGCAGTGTCCTGCCGGAGCAAGTTGCTGCAGAGCCGGGGCAGTGCCGTTATCCGGGTGGCCTTCCCTATCCAGCAGTGGGTGGTGGGAGGGTTTTCTTCCGCTTTCCTGCGCTGGTCTTGCCCGCGCGGCCGTGCTCACCAGCCCCTGATGCTCCCCTGTCCTGCTGTGTCCCTGTGCCCGCAGGAAGACGTGTCCCTAAGCGGCTACCAAAAACACGTGTCGTCCTGCTCCGCGCCGGCCCCGCTGACCGCCGCGGAACAAGAGCTCCAGCAGATCCGCATCAACGAGGTGGGTGTCCCGCGTGCCCCGCTCAGACGGGCTCCCGAGGCCCTGCCCTGGGAGGTGAGGCCGCGCTGCCTGTGCCCAGCGTAAGCTTTTGGCTGCAGGGATTTCTCGTTTCTATGGAGCTCCCTCGTGCCTCTCTAACCAGTTTTCCTGCTCTTGCTGAGGTGGACTGAGTGTCCCACCATGCCTCGTGGTCAAATGTCCTCCAGAAAGAGAAATTTGACAAGCCTTTTCTTCCTTTCCTTTCATTCTTTCTTCCTTTGCTAGGACTTGAGCTCAGGTTATCTGTTTCACTTGCTGTAACTGGCCATTAGGAGATGGTTTGTCCAGCACTGAAAGCAGACACGCTGTCTTGATCCGCTCCAGACAGAACTGAGTTTGAATTGCAGGGGAAGGCAGGAGGAATTCAGGCTGATCTCTTGATTCCAGCGCTGTACTTTGTCCTGCTCTTGCTCCATAGCTATAAATGAACGATGCAATCCCTAAAGAGTCTTCTCCGCAGCCTAAATTTACAGCCTTACGTGCTGGGAAGTGGCGCGGGGTAGGATGAGGGACAGCAAGGCTATAACACCCCAAGCAAAGGCGCCTCGCTGCGGTTGCGCTGAGCTCCGTGTGTGGCACGGGGGAAACGCGGAGGCCGTGCAGGGGACGGGCTCGCTGCGTGGCCCCGCTGCCGGGAAGCAGTCGTATCCGTGGGGGATTTCACGCTGCCGCCGTGCCGCGTGCGCTGTCCCCTCGGCCGGGCAGCGCCGCAGCATCGAGTGCTTTCCTTGGCTGTGTCTTGCAGGGTAAAGCGGCCCAGGTAAGTGGTGCCTGCTGCTTGTTTTCTGGTTGGCCTGCTGTGCTTTGCTCCCCACGCTGGGGCTGCGTTTGGGAGACCTGGCTGCTGAGTGAGTGAGCGAGCGAGCGAACCAGCCGCTGGACAGTTTGGGGTGGGGTTTTTTGTTTGCTTAATTTTTATTTTAAAGGTACACTGTCCCCTGTGTAAGCCCGTGCAGCAGGAAATAGTCATTTGCATTTAGGCAGAGGGAAATCAGTGCTTTGCCCGCTGCTTTGATGGTGTGAAAACCCTAAGCAATTGGTTTGCAGAAAGGTCTCTGTGCTGGTCTGAGTGCTACCTCTGCTCTTCCTTTTACCTGAAACAGGAGGCAGTGGGAATTGCTGCTCTGTCCCTCAGTCCCACACTAAGTTGCCTGGCGTGGGGGAAATTCATGACTCTGCCATACATGCAATTTGGAGTGAGGTTCTGAAGCGATGCAAAGCAGAGCGTTCTCATGAGGAGGGGCTTGGGAGCACTGCCCACATGGAAGCATCCTGCTTAAAACAGTGACGCCTCCTGATCTCCTTGCAGACCCCCACACTACGCTGCTGCGTGAAGGCGCTTGGTTTGCACACTGGAGCAATTGCACCCTTGCTGGCTCGTTTATTTGCCCTGGGAACCTAAGCGCCCTCAACCCTGCGCTCCTGCCTCCGCTCGCTGTCCCCACCCTGTCCAAGCCCCGCGTGCCGCGGCCGCGGCGTCGGAGAGCTCGGCTTTAACACTCCGGCCACCCTCCGTCGTGGCAGAGGGAGGAGGGCGCGCGAGCGGCAGGCAGAGACTGGGGCAGCAGCCGCGTTGCCGCCGCTGCATTGCAGCCCCCTTGCCGCTCAGGGACTGAAACTGCACCTGAGGAAGGTCCTCGTGTACCCCTGCGCTCAGCAGCCCCCTTGGGATGTTGGAAGTGACACACGGGACACTGTTTCTTTAAAAGACACCCGCTTGCAAGCGGTTGAGCTGTCAGTGCAGTGCTGTGCATGTACGTGCCCCTTGCCTGGGGTTGCTGCTTTCGGCACGCCTCCCATTTTTGCTTTCTAACATTTTTGGTGCACGACTGCCTGAGATGCTGACGCCTTTTGCAGTTTCCCCCCTGAAGGTGGCTGGATTTCTTGGCTGTCAGAAGCTCCCTGGGAACCTCCGTAGGGAAGAGGCTCGGAAGTGGCGCGGGGTGGGAGGCGGAGGGCATTGGCAGAGCGGCAGGATGGAGCTGCCGGGTGCCACGCAGGTTTGGTAGCAGCAGAGCAGACTTCTGCAGTGAGATAGGCAGGAATCCAGCTGGCACAGCACCTTTTCTGCGTGTTGGCAGGCTGTAATTTTATTTTTCAGACCAGCTTTCAGTTTGCACAAGAGGTGCAAACGCGCTCCTAGGGAAGTGATCAGTGCGAGCCTTCACCTACAAAAACACAAAAGGAAAAATATCTGCAATGTAACCAAGCTGCTCTGCATTGCTGGGGGTTTAAAACCAGAGCTGGTGGGCTAGTCTGGGGAGAGAGAGCAATGGTTTCAGTTGAGGTGAGTGCGAAGGACGGAGGCAAAACTGTGCTGGAGTGGCAGTTGCGCCGGGGGCTGTGGGGCACAGGCTGACGGGACTCGCGTGTCCTGGCTGGGAAGTTGCCCAGCCTCTGGAAGAACAGGAGACGGTGTCTGCGCTTTGGCTGCACCTGGAGAACTGCATGGGAAGAGGTGATGCTGTGTGATGCCCTCAGGCTGGGTCAAGCGTGGTGGGAGCCCTTGAATTTTGCCCTTTTCGCTTTAGAGTGCTTTGAAACAGCCAGAAAACACCTCGGCGGCTTTACCGAGTTGGCGGTTGTCAGCAGACAGTCTAGAAGCAGCTTTTAATTTCGTGTGAGCTGCATTAACGCCCGTGGGAGGGGAGGGCCCCTCTTGGCCGCCCTCTGCGGTTCCCCACGTCTCGTGTCTGTTGGAGCCGGGGCAGCTCTGGATTTGCGGAAGGAGGCAGGAAAAGTGAGAGGGAGCAGAGTGGCTGGTGTGCCCGTACGTCAGTTTTGTGCATGGGCTTCGAGTTGGCCGTTGAGTGTAAAAGGGGAAAGCGCAGGCCCCAAAGACGAGGAGCTAAGGCAGGACCCGCGCGCGGCCCCGGAGCCGCAGGGAGGCCGGGCTCGGGATGCGGCCGCGCTCGGCGCCGCGCGCAGCCCCCCGCTTGTGTGACGGCCCGGCCAGACACGCACGTACGTTTGAACACGGGAAGGAGCAGAAAATATCCTGGAGGCGGCGTGCGGCGGCGCTGGCGTTGCTAGGACAACCCTCGGTCTCCTGGGATTTTCCGCCTGTCGCGTGCTCCGTGCTGAAGCCTGAGCTCTCCGCTCCTGCTCGTCCTTGCAGCCTCGCTGAATTTCCGAGGCGTTTGGAGGGGAGAAGCCAGCGGATCTGGCCGTGCTGTGGCAGTGGAGCCTGCGCAGCGACCGGGCAAGGTTGTGCGGGCGCCTTGCGATGCCCGCGCACCCCGCGGGGCACAGGAGCGCAGAGCCTGGCGGTCGCCCTTCCCGGGACGGCCCCGGAGCGGTTCCTCGGGAGCCGCCCCTCGCTGGGAGGGGGCCGGGAGCTCATCCCTGCGTCGGCCGGCGGGGTGGCCGGGGACAGGGAGCGTCTGCTGCTCGAACGGCTTCCCCAGCTCCTTCAGGGTGGGAGCAGAGGTGACCGTGGAGGTGCCCAGGGCCGCCCGGCGGCCGCGGGCAGAGCTGCCCTCCCTCTGCTCCCCGTGTGCCCCGTCTCGCACGCGCCCTCCCCGTCTCGGGCCTCTCCGCGCTGACGTCTTCCATGTGTTTTTTGTTGCCATCCCTGCCCGCGCTCCCAGGACCGGCGCTCCCCGGCCTCCGGCAGAGAGATGGTAGGCGGCCGCGCCGCGGTGCCCCCCTGCCCGTCCCGGACGAGCCTCCCCTCCCGCGTGCCCCCGCCTGCCCGGCGCTGGCCGCGCGCTCCGCTGCGCCGCAGGAGCTCACGGCCTCTCTCCTGTCCCCACGCTGCCAGGACGCGTGTTCGCAGGACTCGAGCGGCGAGATGGTAGGATGCCCCCGGGCAGCCCGCGCGCCCTGGGCCTGCCCTCCCCTTCCCCGAGCGTCTCCGCGCGCCGCGCTTCCCTCGGCCCCTCCGAGCGACTCTGTCCGAGCCCCGCCGGGGTCAGGCGTCCGAAAAGGGCCGAGGGCTGTGCCGGATGGAGGGAGAAGGGAGGGACTGGAGCTCGTGGCCTCGCCAGGCTGTGTCTTAGCGGGGCAAAGCGAGTGCCTGTGGCATTGGGTAGGTGGGACCTGCTGCGCTCGTCCGCGTGACTCCGTCTCCTGTATTCCGTGACAGATGGTAGGGGGCTGTTGCTGCTGCCCGTCGCTCGTAGAGTCCCCCGGCCCCAAGGAGGTAGGCCCTGCCTGCAGTATGTTGTGCTTTGAGCTCTCTCCTCCCTCTCGGCGAGGTCACATCACCCTCCGTGCCACCTCCCGCCAGGGCGGTCGCCTCTGTCCCCGTGGGTGTCCTGCTTGGGACAGGCTGCCGGGGTGATGTGGCTTCCCGGTGGGAAGCTCCTGTGACTTCTCTGCTCTGTTTCCCTCCCTCTTTGAAGTGGGGTCTGGTGTCCTGGAGCGTGGGCTCGCTGACCTAGTTGCAGGCCTGGCTGCCGTGCGCATCCCGCTCGTGCCGAGCAGGGCCTCCGCCTGCTAGGGTTTGCTTGGAAAGAGTGGTGGGAACGTCCCTGGGCTGTGGATATCCCCTGCCGCACTCCAGTGGCGGAGTGGATACCTGTACACCACAGTCAGACTGCCCAGGTGTGTATATATAAATACATAACATAAAGGGAGGAACATAGACTAGCATTGGTTACGACACCCTTCCACTATCCCCCGGGGAATTCATTGCCAATGCAGCCCGGTGCCGAGAAAGGTAAATGAAACCCGTGGGATTTGGAGATCCGCTTTGCTGGGAGCCCTTGTGCATAGGAGAGGAGGGGGGTCTAAACCTGCAGGGCTGGGAAACGCCAGCCTGGGGATCCATGGCTGGTTCGGGACCCTGACAGATTATTTGCCAAAGGGCAGCGGTGCTGTGAGAAACACCAGAGTCCCTCTGAATTTCCAACGTTTCTGTTGCAGCAGAAGTGTTTCTTTCGTGGCAGATGCCTCCTTGTATGTCACGCTGCTGAAACTCTTTGCAGGGTTGAGGTAGAGCCGTTGCCTCTGCTTGGGGCATCCGAGGCAGTTTTACCAGGAATCGCCATCCTTTCCCCGACACATCCACCCGATTTCAAGCTGCCTGGTGTTGCCCATGCGCGGTGGCCCGTGCTCGCAGGGCCTGTACTGGCGCGGTGACCCCAGGACAGCTCCGGCAGCAGGGAAGGGACGCGGCGGGTGGGGTACCCGTGTGCGGTGCCGTGCGGCCCCGGGAAAAGCAAGTACGAGGCCGCCGCGGGCGCCGGGCGGAAGGAAAGGCCCGGGCTGCACCGCAGCCGAGAGGCAGCGTGGCCGGTGGCGTTGCCTTTCTGTCCGTGCCTGCCCCTTGCTGTGCCGCCCGTGCCTCCTCTGACGCTCGGCGCGGTTTCCGTCCCCAGGTGAAGACGGAGATCAGCGTGGAGAGCAAGCACCAGACCCTGCAAGGCCTGGCCTTCCCGCTGCAGCCGGACGCTCAGCAGGCAATCCAGGCGCTGAAGCAGAAGAAGATCAATTACATCCAGCTGGTAGGGCCCTCGGGCAGCTCTTGCGACCCTCCCCAAGTATCCTCTGCCTCTTGAAACCTCGCTCTTTTTGCCCTTCCCCATCCCCTTGTCGGTTAGAAGCTGGACCTGGAGCGGGAGACCATAGAGCTGGTGCACACAAGCCCCACGGAGATAGCCGACCTGCCCCAGAGGATCCCCCAGGACTCTGCTCGCTACCACTTCTTTCTGTACAAGCACTCTCACGAGGGGGACTACCTGGAGTCTGTCGGTGAGTTGCGGCTGTGCTCGTGTCCCTGCGCTCCCGCCATGGCCCTCGCGGAGCTGGAGCTCTGCCCGCGACGGCCAGGACCAGGCAAGGTTCTCCTCGGTCCCAAGCCTGGACCGCGCTGAGAGCCCTGCTCTTCTCTTGCAGTGTTCATCTACTCCATGCCTGGGTACAAATGCAGCATCAAGGAGCGCATGCTGTACTCCAGCTGCAAGAGCCGCTTGCTTGACACTGTGGAGCAGGAGTTCTGCCTGGAGATAGCGAAGAAGGTAAGCCCAGGCTGCCTGCGCAGGGCTGTGGAACGCTCTGTGCAGGGAATGTGCCGCGGCCAAGTCAAAGGCACCTGTCCGAGGGGCAGCAAGTCCCGGGGGTTGGAAAGGGGCCTTTTCTGGGGAAGTCTGGGAGGCCTGGAGCATGGCTGGAGTCTTTTCAAGGTAGCCTGAAGAGAAGGCTGGAGAAAATGGGAACAGTGGTGCATTGTCTAAGCCATCCCCAACAAAAATGTGCCCAGCACCAGGGGTTTGGGGGAAGATTCTCCTAGCTAATGGGAGAGGAATGGCATTTGGCCTGCACCCCTTCTGGCCTGGAGTTTCTCCAGTCCAGGGCCTGGAAGAGAAGGAAGAGGGGAGTGCCAAGACGCAAACACTGTGCCGCCTGTGAGCTGGACACCCTTTGTGTGTCCTTGGCCCATCCAGTGGGGAAGCTGAGTGAGGCGCCCGGTGCACAGTGGGGTTGGTGCTTTCCCCTGAGAGAGGCCGTTGCCAGGGTTCTGCAGGTCCTTGAGCAAACCCCACTGGTGTGAGCTTGGAGAGGAGGGGCGGGGGGTCCCCTCAGGGGTCCCGAAGAACAGGATGAGCTGCTGCCTCTGCGCGCAGGAGCCGAGAGCACAGCCACGGCCTGTCGCTTGTACCCGCAGATCGAGATAGACGACGGAGCGGAGCTCACGGCGGAGTTCCTCTACGACGAGGTGCACCCCAAGCAGCACGCCTTCAAGCAGGCCTTCGCCAAGCCCAAGGGGCCCGTGGGGAAGCGCGGACAGAAGCGGCTTATCAAAGGGCCGGGCGAGAATGGCGAGGACAGTTAGATCCCGGAGGGGCAGGAGGACGGGGCAGGAATAGGGCTGTGAACAGGACAGCATCCAAATGGTGTTTCCCAGCTTCCACCCCTCCACTTCCAGGCCTCTCTGCTGACCTGGGGATCTTTTTCCTCCGTCTCAGACTTTCTTTTCCCTCCCCCTTCTCTTTTTCCTTTTCTTTCCTTTCTAAAATCAGAACAGGCTGTTTCCACCCTGGGGTGGAGTGGTGGGGAGGGGGGCAGGGAACCTGGGTGTATTTTTTGTTTGTTTGTTTGTTTCCCATGTCCTTGTGCGAGTCCTGGGGCACTTGGAGGAGGACAAGAGCAACAGGGAACACGTGCCCAGCTTGAGCTAGCGGCACCTGGGTTTGGGGCTGTTGCTCTCGATGCTTCCCTCGGTTTACCTGATACCTGCACCAAGTGAAGGACTTACAAGCGCGCTGCTCTATGCAAAGGAAGGAAAGGGTGTTTGGAGTTAGTTTAATATGAGAAAACAAAATGCTTCTTTTCCCTGCGCCCCCTTCCTCCAGCCTTCTGCTCTTCGCTCCCCCGTCTCTCGGTCGAAGCAGCCCCTCGAGGCCGGTCGCGTAGCTGCCCGGGCACCGTCAGCTTGCCGACAGGACGCGGTCCCTGCGCAGGGAGCTTTGTGGCTGTGGCTGGCGTTTGTGGCGCGAGCGTTTGTCCCTGTTGAGAGCCGGCCCCGTGCTTAATCTGGCTTCGCCTTTCTGGGCATGAAGATGCCTCTTCCCTTGCCCTCGTTGCTCGTGGATGGGGCAGAGCAGCCCCCGGGGCGGCGCTGCCGGCCCCGTGGCCGGAGGCAGCGGCTGGAGGCCGGGGACGGGCCGGCGCGAGCTGCCCTCTCCCTGCCGCTCTCGCGTCTTCCCCTGCCTGGCTCTGCCGCTTGGCACGGGGAAGGAGGAGCAGGGCGGGCACCGTCCCCTTCCCGGGCAGAACGGCCCCGCTACGCGGTCATCCCGTGCTGTCCCCGGCTGCTCTGGCGGCCGGGGCCTCCCCAGCGTGTCCCCGGCTGTCACCACCGAGGCTGGGCCTTGCTGCCGCCCCGCGGGCACCTCGGCCACCTCCTGAGGCTGCAGGAGAGGCGAGCTGGGAGCTCCTGCGACCTGCTGCCCCTGCCACGGCTTCCTGGGGGTGGCTGGACGTGGCGCGCTGGGGCAGAGCCTGGCCCCGGGCGTTGTTTTCCGAGGGAGCGGGGCGGAGGCGTCCCCGTTTTCCAAAAGGTCCGGGGCGGGATGGGACCAGCAAGACTTCGGAGCCCTCTTTTCGGATCCGCCTGCGCAGCCCTTAAAGCACCACGGGGTGCGCGCGGGGCAAGGAGGGAGGGCCGCGAGCAGGGTCGCGTCCAGCTCCGCTCCCTGTCCCTGCTGCTCCCTGCGCACGGGCCACGGCCGCCCTGCCCGCGGGAGGAAGCGGGGGGAGGCCGAGCTCGGCATCTCCCCTGGGCGCCACTCCCGGCCCCGCGCGGGCCTTGGCTTGGGCGCCCTTGCAGCCGGCTGTGCCCGCGCAGGGCTCGCCCGGGGCTTTGCCGGCGCCTCCCACCCCAGCCTAAAACGCGCCCGGGGCCCCGTGCCGGGGCAGGGTCTGCTGGCGCCGACGGCCTCTCGAGGGCCCTGCCCGGCCCCCCGCAGACGGAAGCCCCAGGTCGGTGACCGCCGCGCTCTGCCCGCCGGCCGCCCCTCCGGCGCGTGGAGCCGGGCCGGGGCAGCGCGCGCTGTACTGAACGCTGTATTTTCTAAAGAATAAAGTATTTTTAAAACAGCTCGCGGGCCTGCGGCTCCTTCGAGGCGCGTGCGGCGGGGCCGGGGCGCCCGCGCGGGCTGCGCTGCTGCGCCCAGCGGCCGCCTCTCCCTCCCGCTGCTCCGGCGGGACCTGCCAAAGCGCCCTCCCTCCCTTCCCCCTGCGCGCGGGGGCAGTCCCGGGGGGCCGAGCAGAACCCCGACTCGGGCCGGGCACGGTGCGCGGGAGGAGAGGTGGCTGCAGGATGCAGCATCCGCCCTCGCGCCCTGACGCCCTCATCCCCCCTTTCCTTCTGCCCTCTTTTCTGCGGTCGGGTAAGAGCTGGTGGGGCCGAAGCGCCCCTTGCTGGGGCCGAAGCGCCCCTTGCTGGGGCCGTGCCCGCTGCAGCGGTTCGCGGGGTCTCTGCCCGGCCAGCCCTGCTCCTTCTGGGCAGGGGCTGCCCTCAGCCAGGAGGGGCGGCGGGGCCGGCGCTGCCCACGGGGTGCCTTGGAGAACGGGCGGCTCCGGGAGGTGCCGCCTCCCGCCCGGCCTCGCTCCCTCCTGGCAGGCGCCGTCCAGCAGGACGCGGCGGGAAGGACCGTCCTGTGCCTCTGGGCTCCTGCTCCGCTCTCCTCGGGCCTTGGGGCGGCCGGTAACCCTGTGCCGGCCCTGCCGGTGCCCTCGGCCATGGCCTCCAAGCGCAGAGCCCCCGGCAAGGACCAAGGGGAGGAGGACGACCCCTGGCACTCCAGCCTTCCCGGGAAAGGTCTCGCCAAGAGCCGGAGAGCAGACGGCCCCGCTGGAGCAGCCGCCGGGAGAGGCAGCGGTGGAGGAGGCCAAGGAAGACGAGGCTCAGCTCGGCATGAGGAAGGCAGGGGGCAATTTATTCTGCAGAGGGCAGGGTGCTGGTGCTGCCGGTTGGCACCCGGCTCATCCCGCGGGCGTTCGGGCCGCCTGTGCGGGTGTCACTGGCGGCGTCGCCGGGGCCCCCGTACCTGTAGCTGCCCCTGTGACGCGGCCGTGCCGCACCGGCACCGTGTCACAGCGGTGCCCTCTGACACGGCCGCGCGGGCAGCACATAAGGAGCCGCTCGACGCCAGCGCGGCCGAGTTCGGAGGAAGCGCCTCCGAGCGGCTTGCGGAGGTCGGCGAGGGCTGCGAGCGGAGGCCGGCAGGGAGCAGAGAGCGGCTGCGAGCGGAGCCCACGCGAGCGGAGGCCGGGGGAGGCCGGGGCGGGGGTGGCGCGGGGGCCCTGCGTGGCGGCTCCAGGCTCCCCTGTCCCGCTCTCACCCGCCAGCCCTGTCACCGCAGGGTCACCGGAGCAGAGCTGGAAGAGACCCCCGGCGCGCCAGCGCCAGGACTCTCCGGAGCGCCCGGCTGACACCAATGCCAAGATCGAGGATGAAGAGGAAGGCTCCTGACTCCGGCGAGCAGGGTGAGGGCGCCGTGCCGGTCCCCGCGGCGCCCCGCGGGCTGCCGGGTGCTGAGCAGCGGGCGCCTTCGCTCTCCCCTGCAGCGTGCGAGCTCTGCCGCCAGGCCGGTGTCGCCGAGAGCCTCGTCGGGAGGCGGCACACGAAGCAGGGCCTGTGTGTCCACGAGCGCTGCCTGGTGAGCTGCGCGGGGGCTGCTCCGCTGCCCAGGAACGGCCCCTCGGAGCCCTGCCGAGCCCCGGCGCTCTCCTCGTTGCAGTATCTCGCCACCAGGCTGGCGCAGCGCGGCACGGACGGCGAGGGCATCTGCGCGTTCCTCCCGGCAGATATCAAGAGGAAAGTGAAGGCCGCGAGCCGCAAGGTGAGGCCGGGGCAGGACAGGGCCGCTCCGTGTGCACAGAGGCTCGGAGGGCTCAGCCGGGGGCGCGGGACACAGGGGCCGCGTTCCGAGCGGCTCCGGCGACGCTGCGGGAGCTCCGGCGGCTCCCGCGCAGGCAGCGGCCTCGTGCGCGAGGAGGCTCTGCGGGCCGGGAGCCGCCGGGGCCCGTCCTGGGGACGCGGGGCTGGCCGGGGAGGCCCCGCGCCCGTCGCCCACGGGGCTGCCGCGCTCCCTGCAGAGCTGCTTTGTGTGCGGCGAGCGCGGCGCCGCCATCGACTGCCAGGGGCAGGGCTGCGGCCGCAGCTTCCACCTCCCCTGCGCCGCGGGCAGCGGCTGCGTGACGCAGTTTTTCAAGGAGTTCAAGTAAGGGCTGCGGGAGCCTCCCCGCATGGCGGGACCCTGCGAGGGGCTGCCGCGGCCAGGCTGCCGAGGGCTCCTTGGGCCCCTCCGCCCCCTCTGCGGAGCCTGGCAGCCCCAGCGCTTCCCGACCCTGCTCCTCTCTCCCGCCTTCGCCCCAGATCGTACTGCTCGGAGCACCGGCCGGAGCAGACCGTGCCCGTGACACCCGATGCAGAAACGCTCTGCATCATCTGCTTCGAGCAGCTGGACGAGACACTCACCTTTGGCACCATGGTGTGCCCATCGTGCAGAGGGGCCTGGTTCCACCGGGGCTGCATCCAGGTAGGAGGCTTCCCCGCCCCCGGGCACGGCCGGGGCCCCGCGGACGCTCCTGCGAGCGCCGCTCGGCTCTCTGCACAGGGACTGGCTACCAGCGCGGGCCGCGAGTGCTTCCGCTGCCCCCAGTGCAACAACAAGAGGAAATTCCTCCCGGAAATGCTCAAACTGGGGATCCTGGTCCCGTTCAGGTTGGTGTCCTGCGCCCTCACGCCGGGCTCCCCATGGAGCTGCAAGTGCGATGGGAGCCAACACTGCCTGCCCTGGCTGCCAAAGCACCAACTTGTTTGCTTCCCCGGCCACGGGAGCCCATCTTGTGCTCCTCGTGTGTGGCCAAGGGGACGCAGCAATGCTGCTCATCTCTATCCATGGCTGTGGGTGCCTGAGAGTGCGATGACTGCGCCAGAAGGGGCCCCAGTAAGAGGAAAAGCCCTGTGACCCCAGACAAGCCGTGTGCCAACCACCAGCTGCGGCACCGGGGCCCTGGCCCCTGCAGGTTAAACTGCTACCTGCCCTCCACGTGCTGGGACACGAGCCTTGTCTTCCTCGGCCTCCTCCGCCGCTGCCTTTCCCGGCGGCTGCTTTGCGGGAGGGCTCCAGTGGGGCTCTCCGCTCTCCAGCTCTCGGCGAAACCGTCTCCGGAGCTGGCGAGGGCCTCGGCCCCGCTCCCCTGGCCGTGGCGGCCTCAGGAGGCCGGCTGGGCTGAGCCGGAGCCCAGGGCGCCGGCGGGAGCTGAGGGTCAGGGAACCTGGGCTTGGACCTTCATTGCTCCGGGGCTGCGACAGCAGCGTTTGGGTGTGACAGGGCTCCCCACGGAACATCCCGGAAGGAGCGCAGCGAGGCTGCCTCCGGGAGGAGAAACCTTGCCTTATGGTGGGGAGGGAAAGCGGGAGCTGCTGAGCACGGAGAAAGGTTGGGAAGACAACGGGTGCCTGCCCCAGTGCCGCGGCTGGCAGCAGGTGGGTCCTGGACCGGTTATGGCATCCTCATTCATCGGCAGTTCCCAGGATAAGCACAGGGCCGCAGGAGAGAGGGCCGCAGGCTGGGCCTTGGCGCGTGCTGGGCAGCGGGGAGGCCCCCGCGCTGGCACAGAGCTGCGCGCGGCCGGTGCCAGCGGAGCCGCTCCGGTGCCGCCCGAAGCTCCCGGCCTGCCCGTCCCGGCGGATACGTGACCCCCGCGCTGCTGCTTCCCTCCGGCTACTGCCAGGGCAGGAGGAATTCCTGCCTCTGTGAGGTGTGGCTCACCCAGGGCCAGCCTGCCACATCCACAATGGATCCTCATGGAGCACCAGGTGCAGGATGGGCTTGTGCTGAGCTGAGCTGTGTGGAGGAGGCCCTTGGCTGCTGAGAGAGAGTGATAATTCTGCATCCACTGATGAGTTTTATCTTAGATTTATGCTCACAATGTTAATTCCATCTCCGGCTTCCTGGCCATAGGACACAGTTGTCCTGAGGAAGTCTCCAGTGTGAGTTTACAGCCTGTGCAATTGCCAAGTGAGGTGCTACCTCAGCCTGTAGCATGGTTACTCTGCCTGCCAGAAAAGCTTGGTGATAAATATTCCACAAGATGCTTGAGAGGCCATGATGTCACCCCTACGCCGGGTCAGGTTTGCTCTGTTACTTTGTGAGGTGGAAGTGGAGGAGCAGGCGCGGGTCCTTCCCGCAGCGCTGAAATGCACGCGGTGTGCAGCTCAAAGCACTGCTCGCTGCTTCTGTCCTGCTTCCCCGTGCAGGGAACTGCTCTGCTTCCCCAGCCTGTGTAGGGAGCAGCTGGAGAGCTGCTGCTTTTCCTGGTGGCACAGTGCAGTGTCCCAACAAAGGGCACTGCTCTGTGCAGTGCCATTGTGAAGCTCATGGGTTGAGAGAGAGAAGCAGCGAGCAGCGGGTTGAGGACACAGAAAGAACAGAATCCTTGTCTGGGGGGCTGTTTGAGAATCACCGCTTTT
>JAYECN010074114.1:0-28176 GCA_035222435.1 Microcambeva ribeirae | reverse complement strand
TGACCCTGCGTGTGCAGGGGGGTTGGACTAGATGATCTCTAGAGGTCCCTTCCAACCCTAAGGATTCTATGATTCTATGATCTAGGGCCGCAAAACGGTTCTAAACCAGCAACAAACAGAGGTAGCACAGAGTGAGGTGCTGAATTCACTGATGGCACCTGAGTCATCACTTCTAACCTGAGATGGCATGACCTTGGAGGCAGGCTCTTAAGTTTGTGAATAACTTTTAAAAAAAATGAAAAAGTGTCTTTCTCCAGTGATAGCCAAATGGGTAATAGGAGACTGTTGATTTAACACTGTGCAGCCTTTTCAGATCTTGTTTTTGTTTTTGTGCAATGAACAGGACTTTATTGGCTTGTTTCTGAACGCACACACCACATCTTTCATCAGTGCGTGTTTCAGTAATAGGCCCCTGGATATCAGTAACATTGACACATTCCATACAATATCCCACTCAGTGATTTGCAGCACTCCTGCAACTCAGTCCTATTAATGTATGAGTGACTCTTTTCATTACCTTGCCATAGATCAAGTGCTGGCCTCTAATTTTGACAGATGATTCAAATACATCTGGTTTTCCTAACTTGAGCCCATTCAGCTCCTTCAGAGAGTGCTAAATGATGTTGTTTGCCAGAGAAGAATAAACTATTTTGGAGGGGCTTACAAAAGGCACTTTGATGGCTAGGCTGTGGTCTGAGACGAGTAGGAAAATGGGTCCCCTTGAAAGGGAGATCTCAATGGGGAAAAAATCTGCTTATGTGAGTTTTTCTCTGGGACCGTTGATGTTTTGCTGGGGAGCAGGCAACATTCACACCAAGAAAATCAACAACAGCCTCGTTTATAACCTATGATGACCATGAGAGTTTCATTTTCTGGCTACAGTGAAAGGTCTCTCTATCTATTGGGATTCTCCCTGACATTATGTGACAAACTAACCTCGATGTGATGCCAGAAATTGAATTTTTCTTCGACTTCTGACATACCACATCCTAAATTTAATTGATTTAATTTGTTAGCCTTATTTTATACTTGACAAGTATTTTTTTTCTAAGGTGCTCACTGAGTCGTGGCAGCTTAATTTCTGCCTTAACAGTGGAGACAAACTGAGAGACCCCTGTTGAAGCCTGCTCCGGTACAGCAGACTGCTGCTCATGCTTAACTAGCTTATATATTTACTTTAAATAGGAATAGGATAAAATACAGGAACAAATTTGAAGCGGAAAAAAAAGCAATTTGACTCCTCTAGGAGAAACCCAGCCATCCTAACGTAGAGGTATGTTCCCTTACAGATGTCTGCTCTCTCTAGTGCAACGAAGTCTGAATAATTTCTTCCAAAGTGAAAGAGGAGCTCCAGAGGAGCTGAAGCAGGGCACTTGTCCCACAGCCCTGCACATGGGCAAGCTCCTGCCCTGGATGGGGAAGACGCTTCCCAGAGAGAAGGAAAAACATGTGCTTGCATCTGCAAAGAAAGGAACTGAGCACTGGTTTCCAAACTCCTGAGCATGAGTTCAACTGGTATACAAACAGAGCTTTTACTACTACTACTACTACTACTACTACTACTACTACTACTACTACTACTACTACTACTGCTACTACTACTACTTTTACTTTTACTTTTACTAATACAGGAAAGCCTCCAAGTTATCTGAATTTATAGAGGTGAAATTTTAAGTACATAGTTATTTGCCTGACTACCTCTAAAAAATCCACCACTTAGTCTGCAGTCGGCAGAGAGCATCTCTGGGCCTCGCACACAGCATTGCCACCATGGACACAGGCAAAGGCAAGTCACTGGGCCACTCCTTGACCACCACTTTCCAAGGCACAGCTTCTAACCAAGACTCCTTGCTAAGCTGGATGCCTTGGCTTGAGATGTTGCCAAAGCCATGTGAGAAATACAAGGAAAAGACCAGATGTTTGCCTAGATAAGAAGAACCATTGCAAGACTGGTCTGGTGTCAAATGCATAAACAGTAAAAAGAGCCGTGTTTTGGAGCACGACTCCCTCTAATTGTCCACTAGAGGGTTTCTTGTGCTTTCTACTGAAATATCTGGCACTCTTGTCCGTTACAGACAGGATATGGGGACCCCAGGCAATCCCTGAGCAGCAATACATGTTTGGATAGCCCACGCTCCAAGGAGCACCAAAGCCGATGAATGTCTCCTCTGAAGAGCTGGGCCACGGCAGGAGCTTGACGCTGCCAGTGTAGGCTCCAGCACAGCTCGTCTGAGGCACAGGGTATGGACTTACAACTTCTCCGCTGCAATTGCCTCTCAGGGGAGCCTAGGCCTTTATAAAAAGCCATGGGAGAAGCCTTACTTTACCGGTTACCCATTGGAGAAAGCGCTTGCGCAGACTCACTTGCACTTCTGTTTCTCACACTGCCCCAAACTCAGGAGTTTGAACGTGGTCCTGGTGCAAGAGGAAGAGCTTTGGATAATGGATAGAGAAATTATGATTTTTGAATTTGATGCCTAAAACAATATTTAGGAGATGGCATGGTTCAGATCAATTCCAGCTGTGTTGCTGGATTTATCAACACAATTCATGCATGTTTAAACTATTTTCTCAAGGTCATGAAAAGAGAGTATTTGATAGGGAGAAGAATAGATATGAGAAAGTGTTTTAAAAATCAATCTGCAAAGAGCAGTGGACTTTTTTACAAACTTTGTACGCCGTGGAGACAGGGTGTGGTACTGAAAGCTTTGTAATTTGTAGGTATATGTGGGCTTTACTACCCCCTAGTAGTGTAATCCAAGTATCTCCAAGCACTTTAGAAAGCTCATCAGCATCACTTCTCCCTTTAACCAGTGACAGAACTGAGCTGGAAGGAAGCAAAGTGTTTTCTTTCAGGCCATCCAGTGATTGGGGGACAAAGGCGGAACAGTCTTTGGCAAACCCCAAACAAAACTATTAGTTAAATAGTTAAATGAACTATTTTGGGTGTTTTTTTTTTTTTAAATGAAAACCTGAAAACAAAACAAACAAACAAAAGAAGTGGAGAAGAAGCTAAAAAAATCAATGTTTCCTTAAAAATGTTAAGTACAATATTCTCATTTATTGAAAAATAAGCTATCAGTGTGAATGCCCATTTTTCTCCTGACACAATCCAGGAACTCTGGGTTTTTTATGGTGAGGATTTTCTGATGACAAATATACGTAGATCCAATGGTAACTCTGGATCTTTGCCTAGCTGCTGCCTTAGGCTATGCTTCCTCCACAGAGCTCTGCTAACGTGTGCTGGCTGGCGGTATGGAGAGGTGTGATCCTATACCAAAATAGCTGTCCTGGCAAGATCCCAAGCCTGTGCTGTGTCTACACTACGAGCACTTTGCCTGTATGACTATGCCATTATCATCAGACTTGTTTGTAAAACGTCTAGTCAACGCTGAATGGTAGGGTCAGATTTTCAAAGCATGTAGTACTCATAATTGGAGCCAGATTTCTGGAAGAGCTCCGCTCCCATTTGAACACCTAAAGAGAGTAGAGTGACTAGATTGTCTCCCCCAGCTGTTCCCACTGTGGGAAATGAGAGCTGCTACAGGCTGACTCCGGTCCTGTATAAATAATAATGAATGAAAGTCATTATAGGGGATGAATTTGCAAATATTCAAAGTTTCAAAGCATGAATTTTGTTAATTAAATAATGCTAATAATGCAACATTGGTTGCACCAGAAGGCTGATGTAAAATCTCTGTCTTTGGTGAGAATCTCTCTCCCTGCAAATTCCTCGGGGCAAATGAAACTTTAAAAAATTTCATCAGGCTTTGAAAGATGAACAGATTGAATTGAATCTTTTCTATGGAGTTCATTCATCCCTTTTGCATGCCTCAGGATGAACCCATGGCCATCAAGGAATAATATGGCTTGCACAGAGTTTTTTATTCAAAAGTTTAGCTTTCTTAATAACTTCAATCAACTGTTTCTTTGCTTGTTTTATACTGGGCTGTATTGTGAAATACAGCTATGGTGATTTATAGGGATGTCAGAAAATACAGTTACTTGTAGAGAAAAAAAAAAGAAATAAAAGGAGCAGTCTCTCAATATGTGCTGTAACTGAGTTCAGACACCATCAAAATAATTCTGTGGCTTTAATTTAATTTGTCTGCCTTTTCTTCTTCCCACCCCAGACCTTTCCATATGCAGCGAGAGACAGAAACCATGGTGATATGTGCTCTAAGGAAACTTTAGGTATAATATTAGAAAACTCCATTTAATTTGATAAAGAGTGTCACTGAGTTTGGAAATATTTATATGATTTTGCAGTTGTTACCAAAAAAAAAAAAAAAAAAAGTCTAGTACTGTAATTTCACAGTAGAGCCTTCTGGGGGCTAAACTGAAATTCTACAAAAGCCTTCTGAAGACAGGAATAAAACCACTTCTAGAGAGGGACTTGGGAGACAAAGTTCCTGCTCTACCACTGTTTTCTTAGGACAGTCTTGCGAGATGCAATAGTTAAAATTTTGACTAAAATGCCTATCTTTTAATAATTTTTGCAAAATCTAGCCCTAGATATAACGCTTCAGTTTCTCACCTCTAGTCCTTTACCTCAGCAGGCTGAAGTGACAGTAGACATGATCAAAGCTGGGAAGTAATTAGACAACAGTACAGGAGAGTCACATTTGCCCCTGTCCATACGACTTCTTACAAAGTAACTCACAGCACAACCTCCAAGGACATGCAGTTAGCAGCTTAGCATCACCTTTGAAATCTCATGATTTTTCTTGAAAAGGTTTATAATTTTTAATGGGATTGCGCCATGTGCATGAGCTAGGTGCCCTCTCCCCTTAGCACCTCCTGCATGTAGCTGGCAGGCTAAAGCATACTTGAAAACCTCATCTCAAACATACGCAATAAATAAGAAGGGGAGCAAGCACAGAAATCACTGCTACTCTCTGCAAGTGGCTGGGGATGGGTGCACATCCCTGCCCTCCTGGCTCAGCTGGGCTTGAGGACTGAGAGCTAAACCCAAGATTTGACCTTGGACAAGTGACTTCAAAGTCTGCAAAACTTGCACTGCCGCTCTCCAACCAGCTAATCATGGATCTGGCCTGAAGCTTTCAGGGAAGCATGATCTGTGCCTAGGCTCAGGCACCTAACTCGCAGTCTTCTCTCTCTGCATGTTTTTCATGAGCAATCAGTAGAAATGGGCTCGTTAGTGGATGATGCGAATCATGCACATTCGGTGTTTAAAGTTATTGAACTCTTCTCTCTCTCCCCGTACTCCTTGAAGACACTCAAGATAAGCAGCTTTTGACAGCCTGTGACTATTCAGCCTTTATTACTCCTTTCTAAACACTTGCCAGATTTTCTGTCCTGCTTTGGTTTGGCAGAGCTCAGGAGTGAATATAGTATTTTAGGTCACACCACAGGCTTGATATCACAGGTCTGCAGAGGAGTTGAAGACCACATTGTCTAATTGCAACCTCGTCCAACCACTAAATAGTGTTCTGTGGAGCAAAAGCCTATCTTTAGTCCTTCCCAAAAATACTGGGCCTTTGCCAGGAGGGGAAAATTCTGGGAACATAAACAGAACTGAAGAAAAAAAGGCAAGACTGAGAGGAGATATTTTCCAATAGACAGCCTGTAATTTGCCATGGATGTGGCAATTTAGCCAAAATAATTGAATTCTATGTGTTTCCAAAAAGTTTCTGTGAATTTTGTTGGTGCACTTGGGGTTGGGTGGTTGGTAATGTGATATGAAATGTTTCATCTTGGGTTTACTGCTCTGAATACCACTCCAATCTTCGTTGATCATAAACATCACCCAATCATAAACATCACAGTTATTCCCCTCTAGTGACTTTTTTTTTTTTTTTTTTTTTTTTTTGGTATATGTGAAATACACAAATATTTCTCATTCCCCAAGTGGAGCAGCATGCTCCCCACATCCAAGGACACCATTACTAACTGGTAATCTCATTGGACTTCCACTCACCCAGCTCTTCTTTGAGAGTCTTAGCCAAAATGGACAGGAGCCAGCTCCTATGTTTAAGGAGACTGAAAAGCAGGCTTTCTGCTGAGTGGACAGGCAGCTTCCCATATGTTTTTTGAAGGAAAATTGGAAACAACGATATCACATATGTCTAGGAGAGCTTGGAAACATGTTTCATCCATTCTCTGCCCCAAGGTTAGATCAGTTGGATCCAGACAAGTCATTATAGAGGTTTGTCTAGTCTCTACTTGAAAATCTTCTGTGATTTGCATTGCATGACCTCCCCAAGACAGCCAGCCAGTGGTTGCCTTGTTAGGAGGCCTTTTTCCTAATACTTTAACTGAAATCTTCTGCTGAAATCTTGTAGAGTCTAGACCCTTTCCTTGTCCCATGGAAGACATGGAAAGCAGTATATTCACCTCCTCAAGCAATAATGTTTCCCTCCAGGTCAGAGTAAATGAATTCCTCTGAATACATGCTCTGATGATGGGAAATGGTTTCTCATCCTTCACCTGTCTGTGTAACATGTTCCTACATCACAGGCATAGTTGTGGCGCTTATGAGAGTGAACATAATATGGTAACTCATTAATATGAGCTAGAATTAAATTTTCTGCTGAATACTAGAGATCACGGACTCCGTGGTGCTGGAGTTCCTTCGGAATGCTACAGATTTCCCTACAGTCCTCCACCTTATCCTCTGCTCTTCACAGGTGATCCTGTCTATCCCACAAGGGCTTGTGAACTTGTCATCTCTCTGGCGAGCTGCCACATCTACTAACTTCCTTTTGTCTCAGATTGTTTCCCTGATGAACAAAATTAAGTTAAACTGTATGGAGGAAGACAGAAACTGTTCCCAACCACTAGCTGGCTTGAAGTGAGCTAGTGCTAGTGTTCCTGAAGAGCTCAAGCACTGCGTGTGGGTCCCATAGGGTATCTGTTTTTTCCCAGCATACCAGTCAGTCTTGTAAAATACACCATTTCCCATACTAGCTTGGCCTCCCTTTACACAGTAACCAATGGGTAAATTGATTAGGTCAATAATGATCTTTCCTCAGTTCACATATGAAGTTTGCTGCTATTATGGAGTCCCTCTGGACATCTCAAATCTTGCTTCTTACCAATGACTAAAGAGAATATAGAGTATAGATGTCTTGTAACACAAAGGGCCAAAGTACGTCCCCAGGATTGGTCTTTCTTCTTTCTTCTTTTTTTTTTTAAATTAAAGGACAAAATTATATTTATGGTCACTAATTACATGTCAGCAGAGCTTCGGTGGGTAACACACTGACAGTGACAGCAAAAACATGAGCCCTGGTACACTTACTGGAGTAATTTGCATTTATTTAAGGGTCAATGGAAAAAGGTCAAAACAGTTCAGTTGAGTAGTACTTTATAGTGACTTCACATGGAAATGAAGGACTGTGTAAGATTCTTGACAGTGAACATTTTGGTTCAGTTTGTTGGTGCAGATGTGCCACATCATAAAAGGAAAAGCCAAAGTTTTCTCTCCTGTACATAGCCCCTAGCAATTTTGTGTTGGGAATGGAGTCATAGACAGGGAATTCCTAAGCTCCACCCATAATTTGCTGAGTGACCTCAGGCAAATTCACTTCATCTCTCTAGGTGTTACAAAACGGGGATCACTTTTGCATTATTTTCCCTGTTTGATATTTACCCAAATTGAACCTAGCTATCTCAGACACCTCTAAATCCAGATTTTTGCAGCAACTCCTCCTCCTTGAAGTTCCTATTCATTGAATAAAATAGGGCTGGAGAAGACCTAGAGTCCACCATGAAACATATCTCCGATGAGGTGTGCTGATCTCAGCTGGGTGCTAGGAAACAGTGTTCAAGATAAGGGCCTCTCTGGGACTTGTTTGCAGGCAGTGTGGGCCAGATCCTGTGGTTTCCACCTCAAGGAGGTGGAAAGAAAACTCTGGGTAGTGTCTGTGGGCTGCCATCAGCCAAGGCAGAGAGATGACACACCAGAGGTTGCAGATGGAGAGAGAGACCAAGGGGAGGTAGGACCAACATGGTGGAAAAATGAAGGGGAATGAGAAGGCAACAAGAAAAAAAGTATTTAAACCAAAACAGTCACCTTCTTTCCTAGGAATGCCTGTTCTTTTCTCTTCACCTCTGTCTTCTTTTTTGTACCTCTGTGTGTTTGAAGGCTGGGTCCACAAAAGTCTTTGGGTGCCTCATAGCCCTTTCCAATTACTGTTTCCCCTCCTAACCCAGCAAGGCTATGGATCTTGACTCAAAAGCTTCACAGGTGTCTAAATGAAAAATAAAAATCACCCAGAGGCTGGAAAAGCCCAGATGTGCCTTGCTGCTCTCCAGCTTTACTGCGGAGTACCTCTGCTCACCTTAAGTGACTTATAATTCACTTAAGAGACTTTTAAGTCTCTTCTGTGAGCAAATGAAGAGTTGGGCCAAATCTCTCAACTTCGTCTATTCCTCGGCAATGTTATCTGCTTTTTCCTTATCTTTACTGGATTGACCGAATGAATTTCCCTGCATGCACTGGGTGCTGGATGTGGGAGCAGACTGCATTGTTCTCTGGGCTGAGACCCACTGGCTATTTAAATAAAACAACTTTTTATCTACAACTTCCTACTTTGTAAAATCCTGGTAATTGCTGTCAGGATATACTATCCCCACAGTCAGTTCTCTCCTGCTGGGACATTTTTTCATGTGTTTATCCATGTCCCTTAAGTAATACTTAGAGCCAAACGTCCATGCTGTGAAAGAAACATAATTTTAATGTTTTAGCTTCCATTAGGCCCGGAGCAATCACCAAAAAGGAGAGGGGTCATCAATACAGTGATGTGCCTACAAAGCCTGATTTGAATATGTGAAGGTTGGAAAGAAAGCCATTTTGGTAAAGTTGCTCAGATAAAACAACTTTTCTTCACTTTGTTAAGGGACTCTTGCTCCACCTGAAGAAGAGCTGCAGAGCCCAACCTGACAAGCAGGACCTGGAAATTTCCTGCACAGGAAAACTAAAACAGGTGGTTTTCAACACACATTGAACCTATACAACCACTCTTTGATCCTCATGTGAATACAAATGAAGTAGTGGCCAAACACAGCAGTTTTATTTTTCCCTTTTAAAATGAAGTGTAGGGTAGAGGAGAAGCAACAACCCTATTTTTTTCAGAAATGGCAACTGACATTCTTCACACTGCACTATGTTATAGTCACAAAGGCATGTATGTTAGCATGGTAGTAACCAGAGCAATTTGTTTCTTCCCTTAGCCAGAATCTATATATGCATGCGAAACTGTACTTCAAAGCCAGCAGTAATTTGCAATAAAACTTATGCCAAAGATGGAGCTTAATATGACATGGATCATGCTGTAAAACAGCAACTTGGGGAGTGTAAGTTGTTCTTAGTTGCATTTTTTTTTCTTTTTTCTTTTTAAATGACACTACATAAAATTAAGGTTGAAATATAATTTCTCCTTTTACAGGAAAAGTAAGGAATTGCTGACTGTACAGCGATAAGACAAAATTGCATTGGCCTGTGATTATTTCAAGTGCTATTCTATAGCTTTTGTTAATGGTGGTCTGTGACTGGAAACATATGACAGTTGCTACTGTTTTAACAGTTTATAGAGGCAAACGCACTGAGAATTGTTTTTTTGCACTTGACTATCATGTCTGATAATCGTTATGCTGTAATGCCAACAGAGATTTACTTTTTCATTGCCCTTTGTTCCTTTCCAGGGGACTATTTTTATTTCACGTCCTGATTTCAGCAACTCCATTCTGATCTTGGCTCTCCATCAGCCGTGCTGAGGGCTCCAGGCTCGAGGAGTTGTGAAGTAATTTTATACCCTCCAAGGCTTCAAAAAGGAAATAGCTGTAGATTTATTGCATTTTAGGGGAGTTTGGGGGGAAAACAGATGAAGGCATCCTGCATCCTGAATTAGATTCAGAAGAAAGTCAGTATGCATTATTCCACATTAAAGATGCCACTTACAAAAATTGTTTTGGAATAAAAATAGAAAGGAGATTGTAAAAAAGTAAATAGCAAAATGTGTTATGTGGGAAATCCAGCATACAGTTCACGGGGGGAGAGTTTTCAGTGTCTCATTTCTTTTCATCACATGCACTTTTATTGTGAAACTGTAATCTATACTAAAAAGTCTTTTATATTTACTATTTTTTCAGACTCTATTTATTTCTCAGTGCAAGTAGAGAAGAGATCATGTTTAGACCAATAAACATTTCAGCAGGATGCATTTGCATGTTCCCATCTTGTCTTTCAGTGGTTCATTATGTCCTATAACTCCGACTTGCTACCCCATTTCCAAAGACACTGTATTGCAGACTCGCTGCGATTTGCACCAATTTCACACAGCATAAGTTTTCAGCATGCAGGGTCAGCTGCTTCAGAAGTCAATGATCTAACATGCTCAGGGGGCAGAGCTATTCCCTCTCATTCGGCTTATGTATCGATTGCCCTTGTTTGCTGTGGTTCATGTGGTTTTCATTCATTTTCCCCAGGTGCCCCTACTGAATGCTCCAGTGACTGTTTAGGAAGAGCCTAAGAAGGTTTCAAGAGATAATGCAAAGGCAGATCTTAAGACCTTCCACCACGTCATTACTCACTGTTACGACCTTCACTGCTATTCTTTTTCCTCATGGTTCAATAACAAATTGAGCTATAGTATTTGATCCATGTAGTCCCTTGAAGGAGACGAAAACTAAGCACTTGTAAGAAGAGCTACCCTCTTTCTGCTAGAGGGCAAGAACCACATATCTTTGCCATGTTTTACCTGCCTTCACAGCTCCTGCCCTCTCCTAGCTCCCCAGAGACAGTGGTTGAATTAGACAAGGATTCAAATGAGGATATCAAATGTTTTGCTCCTATGAGTAAATGTTTGCTTTGATGAGGTTATTCCTGATTTAAGCAGAATAACCAAAATCAGAAGCTCTTATTTTTGAGAAGGGGAAGGGAATGGGACAAAGGAAGGAATCTGGAGGGCTGTGCAGAAAGCGAAAAGCTACACCAGGCACTAAGGCACTCTTTGCCTCTGCGTGACTGAAACCAGCCACGCTGCAAACTTTAGCAGGAGAAGCTATATAGAGAGGGTGGAATTGCTCCAGTTACAGGAGCAAAGATGCCAGACAGTTTCTTGTGCAAAACGTGCAATTAACGGGGTGATTTAACCTTGCTGTAGAAGAGAGCCTGCAGAACTGATAGTGCTAGTCAGCTGGTTCACTCTGGGCTCTGCAATGTTCTCTGTCTTATGCATTTATTAAGGTTTTTCATAAGCTTTCACAGGGCACCAGAGCCCTGTGAAAGGCAGCTGTAAGTCTACATGTGGGGAATGCTGACACTAATTTCATCAGGGTCTCCCAGCTGTAATTACTGTCCTAGGAACGGAGAAATAAGAAGACTGAAGCTATTCACACCTAAATTCAAAAACTCTTAGCACCAGCATCCAATAACCTGGAGAAACTACTAGCTGCAGGCTAATTTTCTGGAGCACTGACCAAAAAACTAAAATGCTTTTGTACCCTGAAACATTCCCAGGTAAGGATGACTCTTTCATGTGGAGGAGATCTTGGCCCAGACCTTTTTTTCTGGCTGTACAAATGGAACTATAAGGCTTGGAAACTATGGCAGAGTGCAGGATAGCACAGTGCGGGAAATGTGGTATCAGTCTGACAAGTGACAGAGCTCTTCATTTCTGCTCAGAAATATATCTGCCAGTATAGTCACATGTCCAGTCAGCAAAAATGGGGTGTTTCTATAAACGAACAAACCTGAAATTTAATGACAAAAAAATAAGCTGTTCTATTACTTGGATAAATTTAATTTCACTAACTTTATGCATACACGGTATAGCTAGCTGACCTTGGCTCTTCTTAAAGAAATAAAAAACAAACACTTCTAGGTAAAATTCTTTTTGCTGGAAAGCAGCAGATGAGGTTAGATGAACCTCACTGTGGAAGCTCCTATTTTTCTCCATGGACCATAAAGTGAGCTAAGGGAGGTCGGCTATACTGGCATTAAATCATAAGTATTTATCTGAAGCTGGGGCCTCTGAGATGTGTTCTGGGATGAACAGATCAGCAAAATTCACTATTACTACTATTCACAAATTTCTATAAAACTATAAAAAATCCTCGGAATGGGACTTCCAAGATTATAAAGTTACATTAGAAGCAATAAGATCTTTGCTTTAACATGCAAACACAAGAGTTAGAGACTAAACCACCAAACATTGATCTCAGTACCCATTTCCAAGAGTTGTGGCTCTGAGTCCTCCCGTTCTTTCATACACTGTGAGTCATGATTATGCCCTCAGAGGCAGTCACAGTCTACTGGATTTGACTAATCCCATCTGAAGTAATGGAGCTGCAAAAATGTCAGCAAGAACTGAATCTGGGCATCAGGAGGCTGTGCGTAATGAAGGGTATTTGGCCTCCTTCGCTGGTGGTGATGAGGCAAGAGAGGGAAAAAATTCAGCAGGGAATTTGCAAGGATGCCAAGAGAGGGGAAAAAATACATAAACTTGAAGCTTTTGCTACAAAATGTAAGGAAAAACTAGGAACACAGAGTACCAGGAGACGTGTCCTGACAGTTGCCATTTGGGGAGAGCTGGGTTTTGCATTAGCAACTCTTCATGCATCTCAGCATGCTTTGCTTCCCTCAGGGAAATGGCTGAAGATTGATCTGCAGCATCCTAGCGCTTCTTGCCCAGATGCAAAATTGTCTCTCCACTCTTTTGAAAACATCTCATCATGCATACAAAAAAAACAAAAAAAAAAAAAAGTCTTGGTTTCTTGAAGAGTTTCTTGATGCACTGGCCAGTATCACTGTTTATTGTGTATGTTTGCCCTAATTCATTTTTATCCGGCTTATATTGCATATTTTTTGTGTCAAGGACTTTATTTGGTTTTATGTTTGTAGAGTGCTATGCATTTCAGGACTACCAAGGGGCCATGATAACTATGTTTTATAAACCCAGGACAACTTGCTTTCTTCCCCAGTACAATCATTTGAACTCAAAGATCTGCCCTTCAATAGACTTTAGTGGAAGTCTTTCTGCATAAAATGTATCATTTTACAGTTCTAGGGCCCTGCAAGCCACAGCATGCCATTTCTACAACCTTTGGAAATTTGCACGCTCTTGGTGTGCCTACAGCAGTAAATGAACTGACCCTGGGAATGTCTCTCGCCCCAGGACCCGCTGCCTGCCAGGAAGCATGGCCAGGAGAGTTTGAGTTGGCACAAGCTGAAATTTTTCAAGGGGCCATTTTGCCAGCCTAGCAGGGTGGATGATTATGTTTCATTTAATATATAGTACAGACACAGCCATGGGTCAGAACTAAGGCTCCTATCTGTGAGATGGTTTGAAAAGAAAGGCACAGGAGTCTTCTCGTCATCTTTTTTGTACCCTTGCCAACAGAGAGTTTGATCATGCTAAGCTTCTTGAGTTTATTAAGATGAATTTATTCATCTGCCAGTCAAGTCAGTTGTTTCCATGTGTCTCACTGAGCAAACATAACGGCCAGGAGGATTGCCTACCCATAACCAGTGCCTCCCCATAAACCCTACCTCATGTTCAGCTTGAACTGCATTGCTTTCCAAGTGTCCTTGAGTGATTTTCCAGATACAAGTGGAAGAAAATCTGTCCTGGGTAGCAGTATCACAGTTTATTGGCTATAGCTTGACATGCTCAGCCATCCCGCATCAACACTTTACATGTTAAAATGTTCAGTCTTCATAGGGTTATAGAGTCCTAAATACATTTTTTTCCCCATTTTAGCAACAAATTTTTCATTACTTCTAAAATTTTAAGGAAATTTACAATTAAAAAACCATAAAGCAAGTATTCATTGACATGAAAAATTGTTAAGAGTTTCCATTAAAAAAAGAAAAAACTGCTTAAAATAATTCAAAAGCCTTTCAGTTTCTAGAGATTCATGATCACTGGGTACCTCTTGACTTTCATCCCCTGAGGATTTGTGGTTACACATGAGCTCCTCTCAGTGCTAAAACTGCCCGCAGTGCACAAGGAAAGTATAACATGGGATGCCATTAGTTTATCATGCCATGTAGAGCTTTGTGGGTGAACTGTGAATGTATTCAGCAACAAAAGCAGGGAGACAGTATATTCCAGTTTCCATCAAAGAGGAAGAATTTTTGAGGAGAAGAATGATTCAGAACACTGACTGCCATGGGAAGGAATTTGGGATGAGCAATACTTTGAAGTGAACTTTGCAAGGACTAATCCTACTAGTCTCCTTTTTCCATTTGTTCTAGGCAGCTTTCAGTGTCATCTGCTTGGAAGATCTCTGGAGAAAGTCTTCTGGGATCACCAGTTAAAACATCACTTCCAGCCATCACTTCTCAGAGCAAACAATTACAGCAGACACTGGTTGAGATCTTACGATACAAACAGAGACTGAAAGAGATGGAATCAAAACATCATTACATGCATTGCAGAATATTAGTGCTCTAATGCATTTGAGAGAGCCATTTTATCAGGTACTGCCTTGTGTAACTGTCCAAGATTAGCTGTCAAATTTCTTACTGAAGACTTTGAAAGACACAGGTTGCTAAAGGCCCTTGATCTGGAGGAGGCTGTGCCTTTTTGTACCACAGTGTTCAAAAAGTTGGGGGCAGCAGGATGTAGGCAGATGAGGGATCACGTTTCTATGTCTGTGGCTTGTTTAGTATGTTCTTTTAAGATGTATTAAGACTTCAGAGCATCACTCCCATTATTAAGAGCTAAATAGAAACTCTTACTTTCACTGGCATTAAACTTTTCTTTCTAACCAAAGTGAGGACTGAAATTGGATTATTAGCTTTCTAGCCTAAAAATGCAGGTCTGAATCAAGGAAAATGGTATATTTCTTACATACTGGCAGTAAAAAAAATAATTTTGAGTCCATCTGACACAAAATTTGCTGTTCAGATTCTTTAGTTTGGTCAGCAAACTCAAATTACTCACTAATTAATGCCTATCTACTGGGATCTACACAAACATGACTTCAACATATCTGGCTACGTCCATAACAAAGGCTGTGCTCCAACTTCCATATTTTCTCGCATTCTTCCCTGCATTCTGTTTCATTCCAGCATGTACCTGTCACTGGCCTCATGACTTAGCAGAAAAAATAAATATTTCTCATAATGTCTCAGTGCTGCTAAAAGAGCATCTTGACACAGAAGCACTGTGCTGAGCAGCCAAGCTCAAACTGTCCTTTGGAAAAATTAGTTTCCCATGGAAAATAATCATCAGCTTCCCACAAAATATACAGACTTGGGACAAAAAGACTTCTTGGTTCAGACTTGTTTAGCCTGAAGTTACAGCACTGTGTAACTTTTACAGAGAAACCTCCCAAGATTGGTCCTTGTTGTGTTTGTCAGGGTTGTTCTTTTAATATAATTATTTATTTATTTGAAAGACAGACCTGAGCATTTTTAATTTATGCTTAGGTAACTGCAGTTGCAAATTCAGATACTGACTGTGCAAAATGGACTCTTTCTTGCAAAAAGAAAGAGTGGAAAATGCACAGCCCAGACTTAGGAACCCTGTTTTCATCAGTGCTCACCAACATCTCACAGAAACAGCTGCTCCTCACAAGCAGAACTGTCTCCTCTTGGTTTTATGAGGCAAATTGCTGGCTTTCCATTGTGTGCATGCTAGCTCCATAGTGCAGGAGTGTTACAGCTCTGGGTGACTTGGAAGACATTCCTGAGTATCCACGACCGTTTTCCAGGAGCTCCCTCTGCCTCCAAAGTGCAGGTGATTATGGAAACCCAGTCCACTAGCAGGGTTTTCAAGAAAGACAGGAAGGAAAATGCAAGAGAAATGCAACAAAAGTGAAAAAGCAATAGCACACCAGAGATGGCTCAGAATGCTGCCTCAGCCTTCAGATATAATAGCAGCCCTACTACAGTCGTGGTAATAAGCTGTTCTCTGCGTAAGTGTTGAGCATGGCTTGGCAAGCTGTGGGTCAGGAAGGCACTTAAGGTGCTCCAGCAGCCAAGGAGAGTTCAGTCCTCCAGCACAGACTAGAGCTAATCCAAAAGAAAACCTCCTGAAATAGATGTAAATGTGAGTGTTAGGTCCCTACCACCAACTGCTCATGCTACTGATCTACTCCTTACCAGGGCAAGATACTTGCTAATGTAGACACAGCCTAAAAAGATATAATCTCTATTGTCATGTTACTTATGGACAGCTTTGGAGAAATCACATCTTCTTTCTTTGCCTAAGCTTTTCCGCCCTAGAGGCATGGGTAATGCTACTAACAGGCCTCTCTAAAGTAATTTGTGATTTTCTGATAATTATAACAATTATCATGATGATGCCATGATTATAGTTTCATCGTCATCATCATTGTGATCATCATGCCTATGTGTTCAGGAGTTTGAAAAGATATTTCAATTATTGTTACCACCTGTGGCCATGATAAGTAGAAAAGCCAGACAAACTGTTTTTTAATACATCACTCTACATTTCAAGGAAAAGGAAAATACAACAAATAAGAATGCAACAACCATATTCCAGATATTCCAAGGAACAGTTTAATATTTGGAGCCAGAAAGTGAAATATTCAAATTTTGATCACCGACAATAGTAACTTACTGACTTCTAAAGGTTTTAAATAGTATTTACTGGATAGCTTGAAACTTGATTCTATAAGAAAACATCAGATTCCTGAAGATTTTTATGGGAATATGCAAATTCCTATAAAGATTAGATTTGGGGATCAGAATTTCGCCTATTCTAGAAGAACATGAGCAACACATTTACCCATTACACAGTAGCCTAGTCATTAACCATCTGTGTGAGATGCAGCAATTCACATTCAAGTCTCTGCTCTGCCTAATTTAGTCCAGGGTCTTGAGCTCAACCTCTCACATCCTATGCAAATGCTCTCTTTCTGTGCTTTGGAAGGAGTTTTGCTGTTGCCCTATGAATATTTTGGTTGCTTATAACATAAGAAGAACAGATCATCTGTTATACACTCCCCTTCACCTGACATTTAGGAAGGTTATGGGACACATGTGGGATTCCTTTATACACCTTTGTTCAAATCAGGCAAAGCAAGTACTTGTGTGCTGTGTTCTCACACCCCTTAGCCGTGTTCTCACATCACTTAGCCGTGTTCTCATGGCTAACTGCAGATCAAGTGCTTCCTGGTGATGCTTTGAAAGATCCCCAGTTCATCCTGTTGTGGAGCAGGAACATTTTATTTTAAATGGAGAAATCTTTCTGGCATATAATCCCTCCCTCCACCATCAGTCACCCATTCTCTTGACATGTGATTGCAATGACTGAACATGCACACAAGACTTCAGGTAGTGGGAAGCTCCTGGCACCACATTTGCATGAACTCAGAGGAAACCACAGCCCATGAATGATCTGCTCACCTGTGATTTGGAGCATTCACCATTGAATCCTGCCAGCGCTGAATCCGCAGGCCAACAGAACTGATGCAGCACGGGCCTCCACTCTGAAACTCGTGATCACACGCCTTGCAAAAGCACAGAGCACACACTGAGCAACATCATGTTGCTTTTTTCCTGGAATCCTAAGAAGCCTGCTATAAAACATAGTCAAGGTGATTACAGGGAAATGACCAAACAGGTTAGAATAAAGTAAAGGCTGAGATTTTAACTTTTGAATAAACACATGCTAAGCCAAAACAAATATTACCTGGCATCTAATTTCTCTTGGTAGCTATCTGGTGCCATATGACTGTGACTGATGGATGAAAAGTCTGCAAACTGGAAATGAGAAGAGCAGCCTGCTTTACACCATTTCACTGTGCTTTTTAAATTAAGGCGTTGCACACTCAAATGTGGAAAAATGGGAAGCAGAGAAACAGCCTCAGGCAGGCAAAATACACAACTGCTTGGAGATCCCTCAGGACCTCCTGGGGACTTTTTGAAGAGCAGTCACTCATAGTGATGTAGTCTCAGTGATGCTATTCAACACAGGTCCCTCAAATCATAGCTTTGAGAAGAGACTTAGTCAATGGAGCTTCCAGGTAGCAGATATATATCTAAATTTATATATATTTAAACACAGACTGAAATTAATGCAGTGAGATCTAAAGGCTTCCTCACAAATTCTGGGAAAGTTCACTCTGAGATCCAAGCATGGTGACTCAGATTCACCTCTAGTAGCAAGGCAAACTATACTGCAATATTCCCTCAAATATATTCTCAGTATTACTGCACAAATAAATCATCTTGATCCACTTCTAATTGAATGTATATTTTCACTTTTTTGAAAGGGTCCTAGTTTCATTCCATACATTTTTGACTTTATGAACTCAGGCCAGTTGTGTATATTAAACTTTTAAATTTGAATCTTACTTTGGGTTCATGAAGCAAACCCCAGCACTGCATGTGGGAGAAAATGCCATCCACAGGAACGTTCCAACTCAGTGTGATGTGAAGCACAGGGCAAATTTCATGCCAGTGGCCAAAAATTTATTGCGAGAATAGGGTCTCCTTCTCACCATGCTTGCCAATATTGTGATACGGAAAGGAGAAAAGCCAAAAGCTACAGTGCAGAATTGGCGCTGAGAAGTCTTGATTTAAGCCTTACTTTATCATCCATTCCCAATAGAACAAATTATCAGCCTCTCACTACTGCAATGCTCTCATCAGTAAGTGAGGACCTTATAGGGACCTATAAAGTGGCCTGAGGTAGCCACATGGGAGTTAGGTGAACAGCGTACCTTCATGTTGGCTGTGGCATTATTATTTTTATTTCCACCTGCAGGAAGCAGCTTAAATATGATAATGCAATTTTACCTCAAGATAATAATGGAACTTGCTGTTTATGAAGCAGTCTGAGGAATTTGGAAGAGACAGTCTTGGGCTAGAATTAGAGGCTCTGTGAAGCTCTGTTGGAAATGTTTCTATGCCAAAAATCCTTAACTGGCATACATATACGTGTTCTGGTGCAATAATACTGACAATCATAATACAAAATGAGGCCAATTCCCATTAGCTGTTATGAATATATCTCTTCCATCCCACGTGCAAACATGTGCTCTGACAACCCTATATCACACAATTCTCTCTCGAGAAAACAAGAAAAAAAATGAGAAAAAAGACAGAAACAGGCATGTTTCTGGTAGCATAACCATGCAGTTGTATCTCTTGAGCTCCTTTTGGATGTTCCTTACCAATAACAGGTCCTCTTCATGGTTTCTTTCTTTATATTGATCAGATTAAACAAGGACAGAGAAAACATGGAAATCTTGACATATATGGAACTGCCGACTCAGAAAGAGGAAGAAAGCTGTGTCAAACTGATAAAAAAATAGCTCCAGTCTACCAGTCGATCGCACTGTGACTCATCACCTGTCCCTTACACTCCCACATGTGCACACTGAGGTCAGCATTTCTTGTTCCTCAAGGTGAGTCAATTTATACAATTTTTGTTCTTGTTGTTCCTAGAGTTTGCATTCATGCTGAGAGGTTTTTTTTTATAAGTTTTTCTGAAGTGTGTTAGCAGGAACAGTGTCACACACAGGATGTAGGACATCCCTAGGAGACAGAAAGGTTTTATGGTGCTGGGAACAGACCAGGAAAGGGACTGTAGAGGACATAATGATTTTTAAAAAAACATACCATTTTTTTTTTTGCTCCTTCAAAGTAATAGAAACTTAAGAAGAGTTTGTCTAAAGAGCTTTGGAGATTTGGGAGCGTTTATCATCATGTGGCACTTAGACATTTATGTCCATGGTACTTTCTCTCCTAAATTCTGTATGCCAATTAGAAAACTAGTCTCTAATTTCTTCCCTCAGCTTTTATGGACAAGCCAGTAAGAGTCCTTCTCTTGAGCCTGGTACTAGTTACTACAGCCCATGGAAGTCCATAGAACTGCTGTTGGATTTTCGGATCCATGTGTAGCTGTTAGTGTCTGATCTCCCCCCGAGTCATTGGCTATGCCAGTGGCTTCCAGCCAGCAGCTTTCACTGGGGATGACTCCTGCCCTCCTGCACAGTTACTTTGAGGATGAGCATGATCAGTGCAAAGCATGAGCCAGAGGTATGATTTAAAGATGCTTTGTGCCATATGAGATGACCACGTGGTCCTATGCGGCTGCCTCCAGATGCTGTTGCAGGGTGCATGGGTCTTCCATAGCGTGTGTTACAGCAGCCAGCCCTGGGCAGATGCTCCACAGCATCTAAAAATTTACCAAATGCCTATGCTTAGGCAACTGAATCATGCTGTAGACCCTCATTAATGGGAAATTAGAGAGCTCCTGAATAGATGTAGATATATACATGTGGTCAACAAAATTTTGGTGTGAAATTGCAAGCTGAGTCCCACTCTGGTGAAAGAGATGCATCCATCAAACTTAACGCATAGCATAATTGCCTCCTATTAAGGAGGAAAAGGGATAAAAAAAATTCACAAAATATTGATATTTGTGCCATGAGCACAAAAATCCTGCAGTTTTTAGACTATGACAGGAAATGGTCCAGGACAAAGTCAAAGGATTAATCAAATTACAGATCTGTACCTTTGGGTAGCCTACCTTGATCTGAGGAAGAAGCAGTGCTCTGTATTCACTCCTAATGCTTAGGCTCGGTATGTGTTTGGGAAGGCTTCCAGACTCTACCACCAGCTGGCACAGGAGGGCTTGTGTCTCTGCTATTAGATTCTACTGGCCTCCAAGGCAGGGGAGCCACAGGCAAGCTGCCTCTTGGACGGGCACAGCTTTACCTGGAGAGCTGCAGCTGCTCCATCCCACAGAAATACGTCTGGCCCAGCTTCACCTTTGGGTTTAAGCCTGTGCTATGCCCATCTCTAATGCGCTGGTCCTTCACCAGTGATGGAATCTCTGTGTTGGGAGCCTACCAGTCTGAATCACAGTATGAGAGACATGCAGTGAAGACAAGGGGTTCTTTGCTTGAAGAAACACCAAATAAATCCTTGGAGATTTATTTCTCTGACCATAATGACAAGATCACGGCTGTTCAGTTTGGATGAGAAATCTCATCCAAAGTTTTTGTGAACTTGCTCACCTTTCACCTCTGCTCCACTTGGCTTGAGATATATTCTGTAATATCTCCTCCAGCCAGCTAACAGCTACAAAAGTAGGGGAGAGGGGTGATTCAGAAAGGTAAACACAAGTCAGACTTTTCCCTCTCAAAAATCATGTCATGTATTTGAGTTAAAGGATCAGTTTTTGATACACCTGAACTTTTACTCATCCACTTTAAATCTAGGGCAACAACTGACCAAAGGAAAAATAACCTGCAGCATGAATTGAGGAGAAAGGGCCCCTGTGGATGGGAGCAGAAAGGCTCCTGTACTGACGCTGCTGCTGGATAATTCATCAAGGGAACTTCACCACCACTGCTTTTAGGAAGCATGGGGATTTGCTCTAGCTGGATTAACTCCAGTAAGGTTCAAGAGACATTCAGCTATTCCAGTACTGCATGTTTTGTTCCATGTGCAGGACTCCTGGCAACTAACAATGCAGTGACTCTGATATCCCCTCCTTTGTCATACGTGATTTTTCAGTGAAATATCTGTCACTAAGAGCTTTTCTCATCCATTTATTTGCCCCTAAATGTCTATCTCCTCCACCGTGTATACTCTGTTTGAAGTATCCCAAACCTTCTTTCCAAGGACTAGAAGTCCCTGGCTTTTTGTAAAAACTAGGTATATGTGAATATATCTAGTTATAGCTGAATAAATCTCTAAGATTGAATAACTTGACTGCTTGGTTATCCCTAGGACTACCATTTTCATTTTGCTTGACATAACAAGTAGAACAGAGTTACTAAAGCAGTCAAGCTTAATTAAAATGTATGAAGACTTGCAATACTTATATCCAGTCTGTTTGACCAAAAAAAAAAAACTTGTTCTGAAGATGTGCAAGTCTTTCACTCTCTGTTATTACCCACGTGGGTCTCTAGAACACGTTCCTATCCCTAGCTCATTATTTTTGTGCCTCTGCACAGCCTGAGCAGTGCTGTAAACATTCCTTTCAGCAACATTTCACCCACCAGAGCACCACCAGACGTTCAGAGCATTCACCTACCTGTTTTCCAGGGCATTAGTCTCAGCAATTGGGGCCGATAACTCAAGAGGGCCTGTGGCAGCAGGGACATTGGCATCATCTCGCTGGTGCTCTCTGCTCCAAATGATGTTCAGTGGGCACAGCACAGTGCTAAGGTCTCTATTCCTTTGACCTGGCAGGAACATTGGTGCTGGATGGCAGATCTAGGACCAGTTCTGTCTGCAGCATGAGGAGCAAATGAGGCTACAGCACTAAGCTATAGATGTGTAAATTGCAGGTCATAGGCACCATAAATCTCAGGCAGGTAGCTCTTCAAAAGAATGGTACCTCAGGCTGAGGAAGACTCCAAGTAGTAAGGTTTGGTGCTGTTGCTGTAAGGACCAAGAAATAAATTATGACACCTATTCAATCCTCCCTGTTACTTTTACCAGCCTGGGGATCTTTTCTTAGGCGAATCCACAGGTTGGACAGAAAGTAACTCACTAACAAGGAGACCACAGTGTCCTTTATGGTCTCTCTGTATGACTGCTATGTGTCATGGAACAGGAAGTGAGTAAAATAGCTTCTCTATTTTTTCATAATAATATCAACTATATAACAATAATCATTTCTTCTTTCTTCCTAAGAGCATCCTGGGTGATCAGGAGACTAACTCAAGAGAGCTGAGAGAAATGATGTGGAAGAGTAACCTCTCTGGAGCTCCTGCTGCATATGGGTGCAAAGGAGTGACCATGTGGCCCCAAACACAGCAGCTGATGCCACTCAAACAGTAGAGCTGGAAGACTAATCTAGATTGCTCTTCTCTGAGCAATTATTTCAAGAACCAGAGAAAAATAAGACTTTGCTTGCCTCCTTAAGTTTAGCAATCCAGCTTACACTGCTCCTCCCTCTTGGCCCTGCAAAAAAACTCAGGCTGGGACTTTGCATGGGCACAAGGTAAACAAATTATTTAAACTATTTAAACAAATGAATGTACAATTTGAAATGCCTGTGGCCTCAGTGTGTCCCAGCTAGATATATTAATAGGTCACAAGTTAAAATTGGGTGTTCGCTTGCAAACATCTTGAAAATAAAAGCCTCTTTTCCTAATGCTGTTAGTAAGGTCACTCACACAAGGGGTCTATTTAGTCCCAGAGTCAACAAAGCTGGACTGGTGGGGAGGGTGGTTTGGGGAGAAGAAACAGCTACTTGAACTTTATAGGTTAAGAAAATCCCCAGCTAAAGTGGATCATCATTATTAAGTTTCCAGCTACGTCCAAAGAACCATCAACATTGATGCTTTGCAATCCTACCCCCTCTCCTCAGCTTTAGTTTTACAAGGTGTTCCCAGATTGAAGCCGTATTGTTCCTCCTGAGATCCAGGGTGCAGATTTCAAATACAGAGCATATTTTCCTTCTTCATTTCTTTGTATATCTAATCTACACTTAAAGAGCACTCCCAAAGTCTCACTGTGCTTTTTAAGCAGAAAACCATTACTGACACCTGAGAACTGTAAACATGGCCTTCTGGGCTCAGCTGACCCCTTTTTAAACGTCTGGACTGAACTCTGACTTCATGCTACCAGTGCATAAAAGTCAGCCAGCAATTTGGTCATTTTCTAAACTCTAACGTAAGTTCTATAGCATTATGCCTGATGCTATAAAAGGCAAGCTGAGGGACTGCCGTAGCAACACCTGTACTTCTCTATCACATTTCATGGTTTTACTAAAATTAATTAATTATGCCTCTGGGGCTGTAGACAACCAATATTATGACAGGCATAATCAAAAGCTGAGCTGAGGATTGGCCAGAAAAATCACGGAGAGTGAACAGAGCAGTGGGAATCAATGTAAACCATGTAACCCAAACATGCGCGGATTTATCTGGGATACCTACCACAGTTGCTATAATTCTTATTCTTTTACTTGTTCAATTTGCCTCTCTATATCTCTGTGATAGTTCCTATAACAAATCAACTTTGCACACAGGGTTATAGACACTAAACTCATTAAGATGATGATTTCTTTTCTTAGATTTAAACAGGCAATTAGGTCAACGGCAAAAATGTTTATTCACACCAGTGAGCCATTCTCAGCTTCCTGATACTCATCAAAGGGCAATAATTACTTTCCCTGAGATCTTTCAATCTGCTCTCATTCTTACAGCTGGAGGAGGAAATTGCTTTCCCATCCTGGGAAAATTTAGATTTTGATTGCTTCCTCCCATTCTTTGGGATTTTGGGGCTGTATCATATTACCAATTTCCAACTCCTACCAAAAGTACTTGAGTTGAGAGCCCAGATTTTCTTGCAGAGTTTGATCCAGGTATGAAGTCAGTCCTTCAGCCAGGGTCTGTCACAACAGAGGTGGATTGAATGCAGAGTAGCCTTCTTCAAAAAAGTTAAGAAAAAGCTGGTGGAGTAACATTGACTTTTTTTTCTTCCTATGTCTGCCCTTTAAGTTTTGGACTGGCTTTGAGATGGGAAAAGTCTTTCATCTGTTCCAAGACAGAGAGTAACCAGAAAGTGAGGAGAGTAGTAGTTTCCCATGCAACCCCCCAACTTGGGAAAGCAGGTGGACTGAAGAGGAGAAGCCACCTTTCAATTGTGTTTTAATGAAGAAGTTGTTTTTTCTCCTGTGTCCTTTGATGAATGGGTGTTTTTGTTCGAAAGCTGACGTTTGTCTTTCATTACACCCAGCATATGCTCTGCTAGGCAGCACCGTTTTTTCTGCTCTAAGTAAATAAACATGAAAATAAATTTATCTCACAAAGCATGTTCTCTTTCAAGTCTGGCACAAGCCCACCCTCTCCCCCAATAAATCTCCGGGTAAATGTAAGCTCCTCTGCAAGCCCTTCCCTTTAAACGGAGACATTTTGCAAGCTCTCACCTCTGCACAGTTTAGGAGGGCTGTCACTAATTCAAGAGGCTTTTAGGGGTAGTGAGCTAACTGTAACCCACCGCTGAATCTGAGAGCTCTTTTTCATTAAAAAAAAAAAAAAAAAAAATCTGTCTCATAAACAAAAGCATCAAAAAAATCTCTTTTCCAGCTGGTGTGGATAGTATCTTAACCCTCAAATTGTAGGTGGGTGATGTGACGCAAAACTAGCTGTGGTTTCTTGCATGGGCTCTTCTGTTGGTTAGGAGTTGAGTATTTTGCTATTTTAGTCCCTAGCTAAAATGCTCAGTGTTGTTCTTTACAGTCCTTCTCACTTCCAAACTTCTCACTGCGATCTACATGGAAGTATTTTCTCTGCCCGCACTGACATATTCTCTGCTCAGGGCCATGTACTAGGGGTTCTCAACGGCCAGTGAGTCTCCCATTTGAGAAACAGCCTGTTCATTTAGTGAACAAGCCTGTGACTAGAGCTGACTAAATTATTAAATGCAATTCAGCTTCCTTCCAAACTCAGTCCCATTTGTTGTTTTGTGTTTAAATGGTTCACAGCCCAATTCTGCACACAACTTCATCATTTACAGATGTGGCCAAGTATGTTTGGAAGTGATAACTACCAAATCTCCCTGTTGCTATTTGCCTTAAACCTTCTGTACATAGGAGCTAAAGCACACCGGACCTATTTCTACACAATCCACAGTTATTCACCTTCAGCATATTAAAGATTTTTCTTTTCTAGACAGTTTAGAAGTAAAAGATAGCACTGAATGACAATCATTCACCATTTTGGATAAATAATCCCTCAACCTTAAGTCCATGAAACATTTGCAATTTGTTAGTAGTTTCACAAATACCATGAGTTGCTTATTCACATATCGGACTTGATTCATGAAAGCACTTAAGCATGTGCTTGACTCTGACTGCATGTTAACACCTTCTTGAAGTCAATGATAGTGGGGCATATCTGTGATTATGTGCATGTTTAAGTGTCTTTCAGTGCCTAACTGATATCCTGAATAGGGCCAGTATTAGTCATTTAGTAACACCTGTCCTATAATAGGAATGTATTAATAAATCAGCCTGGTCAAACTGTCTCTTAACTCATTTACGAAACATGTTGTGATGACAACCACTGAGCAGTGTAGCTTCTCATGCGGCCAGTGCCTGTTACAGGCACAACCTTGGCATAATCTGAGGCCTGACAAAACTGAGGCCTTTTTGAGAATTTTAGCTTTGCAACAGAATGACCAACATGCAGTCCTGGGTATTATTTGGTTCTATTATTTCCTTAGTGAAGGCTTTGGACCCTGAGGACCCTAAGAAAAATTAGTTCAGTGTAATGAAGCTCTCTGACGCTTCTAAGCGGAATTGCAGTGAAATGCAGCTTATCTCTTTTCTAAGTTCCAGCACCCTTGATTAAAAGGTAGTATCACCAAAACAGACTGTAATCACTCCAAGGGTCAGGGTGACTCATGGGCCTGAGCCGTGGCTGGACCCCCTGTTCCACTCCCCCGTAATGAGCAACACCTACGTATCAGTATCTGCACCATTGCCGACAATTTGTTTGTTTAACAAGAGAGAGAAAATGATCGCTAAATGTGACTATGGAGAATTTTGGCTACATCCTTTCTCCTCAGAGAAGAATGAATTTGGCTGGTTTTGCTGATGATTTCTTTCCAGGTAATGATTTTACTGAGCTTTTGAAAATGCTAAGCTGTGTCTCCGTTAGCCTGTATTTTGCTTCTTAACTGGATTACCATACAGAGAACATTACAATGAGGTTTCAAGGTCTGTTAGGTCAGCTCAGTAAATGATAGCACCTCTTGAAGCTATAATGGATGAGAGCATCCTTGATAAGATTTGACACTTATACTAAATAATCTGTCATAGAAGACATTTTGCTTTTTCCTTGATGTTTTTAAGATCATAAATACTGGTCTCTAATGTTAAGTGTGTGAACCTCATATTAATCATGTTGCCAGGGAGAGCAAAGAGCTTTGCTCATAAACTGAAATGGAGCGCAGTTAATCTATCAATGTTCTGTAATGAGGATTATTATAACAAAGTATTTGGGTTGATTTACTGATGGCCTACACATCTCTGTTAATGATCACAAATCAGTAAGAGAGCAAAGAGACCATCTGCATCATCATGAGTCTGTAATTTATTGAAGAATGTGCAGATTCAGTTTTACTACTGTGAAGTTCTTAAACTCTGTATGAGTGACTTTAACTTTCTTAAGATCTGTCTGCCATATGGGTCATCACAGCTAGCAAAGCACTATGTCCAGCTTACATACCTGGGTAGCCTGGCACCTCAATTCTACTTTGTCAAATATTGTTTTCAATTTCAGAGAGAGGCCAGGAAAAGGTAAAAGTGCTTCCCAGTGAAGCTATCCCAAGGTAACGTGAACAATTAAAAAATATTAAAAAGAAACAGCCTAAACAATACTGTTATTTGTTTTCTATATTCTGTGATTTGTATAACGTGTTCTCCCACAGACATTTGGTCCTTGTCAAGTGTTAGTGTTAAACAGACACCAAACACATCTGCAATCTTAACCTTGGGAATTTACAATCTAAATATCAGCAAGAATTTCATTAGAGCAAGAGTCATGTGTTCAGGAGGTGGGATTAACCTCACCTTTCTTTAGACATCTGCAATGGAGATACGCACACCTGAGCTACTTACTCATCCTTGACTTGATTTGTGGATCATGGACACAACTGGAACATCCTAAAGTAGCTGTCATATGACAGCAGGTGAACCATGCTCATTAAGATATGCTACCTCTCAAAATTGCATTAGTTTTCCTCTGAATGAAGGACTTTGCTACTGGGCCACTATCTCTGTCCAAGCAGCACATGGGCTAGCTTATGAACTGGGCTCAGCAGGAACTGTCTTGGAATGGCGGTTCTAGATGGATATGGTGAAAAGCTCTGGGATGACTGTGATAAGTGAAAAGCCAGGCTTCCTCTGCCCTAGACCAGTTTCATCTGAGGTGCTCTGCATCTGGATCAGTCTTCAGAGCATCCATATAAGACTGAGAATGAAAGTTCCTGCTTTCAGCTCTGCTTTACCTAGGAAAAAATATGGGCATGTTGATGTGAGTAGACTATTTTGGGTTGCTTCTTGTAGTGAATGTAAAAATGAAGACAACAGGTTTATGCACAAGTTCTCCACCCTGTCCTTCTAGGATCATCTGTGGATCATCTAGGATCATCTGTGGACTATGCAGGTAAGGAAGTAAAAGGACAGGAGAGGAGAGGAGAGGAGAGGAGAGGAGAGGAGAGGAGAGGAGAGGAGAGGAGAGGAGAGGAGAGGAGAG
>JAYECN010074007.1:0-28176 GCA_035222435.1 Microcambeva ribeirae | reverse complement strand
CTTTCTTTCTTTCTTTCTTTCTTTCTTTCTTTCTTTCTTTCTTTCTTTCTTTCTTTCTTTCTTTCTTTCTTTCTCTTGAAATCCTTTGGAAATGTTGATTTCTCAAATCTGGCTGGCTCTGCCAAGAAATTCCTAACTAATATGGAAGTGAGAGATGCCAGAAGAAAAAGTAACCAGGTGTTTGTGTTGCAAACTTGGAACACAATTATCTGAGCTTTGAATCCACACCTCATACAGTTAGAGACTTGAAAATGCTTTTACTTTGTTCTAAGAGAGTATCCTATCGAGCGGGCATTTGGTTAGCTCAGGCTATTTCTTGTCTAAAATGTTTCCATGGAAAATTTATTGTCTCTACATGTAACTATTAAAGTACTGAACTTCTGAAAAGTTTTGGAGATGCCAAAAATGAAGACTAGTTCAGACTGTTGTCTCTGACCTGTGCAAAAGCAAAGTTCTGCTCTTTTGTGAAGCTATCTATGTCTCTTCTTGTCTTTATAAGCACTCCATAACTTCCAAAAAGTAGCAACCATTTCCTGACTTCTGAAAATGAGGAAGTAGTTGTTCTTTAAGTTTTCTTCATACATGCCTGAGTATATAACCTTAGTACTCATTTGTTCTTTTTGAGACTTTCCTACTTAAAAGCACATAAATTGTTTCCTAGGTATTCACTGCAAACTAAACTTTTGCCGTTCAAATGTATGTGTATATATATATATATACTTTTTTTCTTAACAGAGAATACAATTTCTATAAAAATGTAAAGTAATAAAGATAATTTTAGAGTGATTAGAGATTATAAAATGACTATAAAAATACCAAAAAATTCATTGTCCTGTTGTTGACTGAAAGGTGCTTTGGAATGCTTTTGTTTACTTCTTGTCTCAATAAAGCTGATGTCATTTCACTTAGAGAAAGACAATTCTCTTTTTTTCCACTTTCAGCTTGGCTTCTGATTTGGGTTAACGTGTTTTGGTTAAATGAGAAAGGATGACGACTGTGCTTGGAGGCCCTTTCCAATTTGTTAAGATGATGTACTGAATGCAAGGATAGTCTTCAGTCTCAGTCTATAGACCAGACGTAGCACACAGAAATATGCACATTTTCTCAACTGTGGTTTCTGGCTCTGCTAAGCTTCACATGGTCATGATTATCAGGTCTGCTGTTTCAAGAGCTCTTAAAGCAAAATAGATCATAGTAATACAGAGGTTAATACACAGATAATGCAGCATGACAAGGACAGAAATAATACCTCTAGGTGGCATGATGTGATGACTTTTCCTGGCATCTAATGTCCATTGATAGTAACCAGAAGCCATTGCCTTGCCAAGAAGCATTTAGAAGTAATGGGAAATACTGATCCAGTCTGGTGCAATTAATATTGTTTTTCAAAGTTAAGAGAAGAGTCACTGAGCTGCTTGACGTAAGATAATTCCTTAGTTTATGAATCTTTTTGTAATTGAAATTCCAGAATTGTCAAAAGCTGTCAATTGTCTAAGGGAAGTAAATCTACAGTGAATAAAATAAAATAAAACAAAACAAAACAAAATTCCAGAGAAATTCACAAAGATTGCAATTTAGTAGGTTCACTCTATACTACCAATAATAATATTTAACAGAGAACTTTTGCAACAGTTCTTGAACAGCTTTTTGCTGAGGTCACATGTAGGAGTGGTAAAAAATGGGAATTGCTGTTAAGTTCTATGTCACTTAGAAAACTGGCTGCATGAATAATGTGTACTCCATCCATCCCAAGAATTCATTGTGATGCATCATTAAAATCTGCAGTTTCTCCCAAAGAAATCAAATGGAAGTTATATATAGGACTATAAATACTTAAGCTATACAGACTACAAATTCTTAAGCTATGTGTGTATGTTCTATAGAAAATGTAAAATTTTCATGCACTCACCCAAGAGATTCCTCACTACATGGTTACTTTTCTGGACTTCTTTTAAGGTATTCCACAGTTTTCTCACACTCTGTATTGGCCACAACCCATATATTTTCGTTAATATGGTGCTGAGTGAATGCTTTTCCACTTCAGATAATTGGGCTGACCTTACACAGCTTCTAATTCAAATAGAGTTCTTCTCTAGTAGGTTTAGAAATAGCCTAAAGTTCCTACATATCTAACTGCAAAATTTCATGTAGCTCTCTACTATGAGACAGGGTAACAATGTTTTACTAGTATAGTGCTAAATCAGTTATATAAAATTTAAATGTAGAGCATTTTCCTAATTATCTATCATACAGGAAGAATGTAAATGATATTTTGTGAGCTGCTGTGGCAAAACCGGCTGAATGTTCACATGTTCACAGAAAATAACTTTGTTCGCAGGACTTTTTCATTATAATAGCTAGCCTTGTGAAAACACCGTCTTTCCCCACCAAAAAAAAAAAAAAAAAAAAAAAAAAAAATTTTTTTCTTCTTTCAAATAGCAACTTTATGGAAATAAGAATTGTAATTTTTTGCTTTTGAAGCTATGACCAAGCTGATCTTGACTGAAGCATTGGAGAGCCTGATATACTGAAAATGGAATTACTGCAAACCCTCTCATATGAAAATACAAAGTCATCATTACGAAAAAAAAATCATAATAGGTTTTCATCATGTAAGGAGAAATCTATGCAGCCAATGCAAGCTGTAAAAAAACTTCTGCTATTCACCCTGAAGAAGAAGTGATAAACTAGGGTTATCTCATGTTACCATTGACTAGAGGTGTGCGCAGTGTCCTGCAATCCAGTGAAACAGAATGGAAAATAAAGCTCTTCCATAGAGCAAGAGTCCTCATGTTGGAGGCTCTCAAAGTTGTTATATATTGCATGAAGTCCACCAGGTGTCAGTTTTATTATGGCCATCCTCAAGGCTTTCAACAGGGATTGATCCTTTCAATAAGAATCAGATTATTTCTAAGGCCACAAAACCCGTCTTTGCTGTGGTATCAGGTACAGGGTGAGTGGTGGTATCAGGTACAGGGCTTTGCCAGGGCTGGGCCAGGGCTGACAGGGTTGATTAAGACAGTGACACCCTGAGCAGCTGGAGAAGACATTAATTCTCGGTCCTTACCCACTTCTCTGACCGAGCTGCTCTCTCATCTATTTCTCCATCTTTCAGTTAGTTATTTGGTTCAATCAAAGCTTATCTTTAAATACAGAAAACCTTCTGGTGTTCCTTGGCACACTCATTTTAAATGAAATTCTTGTGGGCAATTCTGGTTTCTGTGATGTGTTGTCTCTTGGGTTTGAACTTAGGAAAACCTTTTCCACAAAGGAGTTCCAGAATGTGTTTTAAAATTATGGAGCTGGCAAACACAGGGTGTCATCTTCTTTTCCTGACAAGGAAAGGTAGACTAGCCTGTCTTTTAACAAATGGAATGGCTTGTTAATGTAAGGGAATGCTAAAGCCTGTTAAAAAATAATGGATGCAAAATAATTCTAGTATTTTGAAATGAGAAGTTGATAATTTCATGCATCTAAAACTTATAAATACACCTGCAATAGCTAAATGTGCTTGATTTCACTTTAAAATTTTGAGCATTTGGGGTTAACTTGGATTGTGGATTAAAAATCTAGCTTTTTTAATTTAATATTTGATTTGCTCTGTTAAAAAGAGACCACCTTCAAGAAAAGTCACGTATGATAACTAGTTGTATCATATTTCCAAACCTCACTCTAGATTCAAGCAAGCTTAGTTGTAATTTTGAATTATTTTCTTTTCTCCATAGTGAAGAGCTTATTATGGCTAAAAAACAAAACAAAACAAAAACAAACAAACAAACAAAAAAAACCCAACATTCGGTTTCTTTGGTCTCCATATTATTTGTGTAGAATAAATTGAGCTCTTTGTAATAACCATCTAGCAAATGCTATGAAATTTCTTCCTGGGTAGTACTAATGAGGAAGAAAAGGGCAATCCCACATTCCTGTTATTGTGCAACTAATTCTACAATTGGTTGTATTCGCTGATAATAGGACTAATTATGCATATGAATAAATGTTCCCATATATGGAGGAGGTTTCATTTTATTCAAAAACTGTTGAATAAACGCAATATTAGGTTTAGAGCACAATCTCAAAAGTGATTCTGAGTGAAGGAAAAGTTTTTATCCGTAGAAACTCGATATTCTAGGTCCTTTATCACAAAATTTTGAGTTTTCCCCTAACAACTGCAGTAAATATCCATCTACAGGCAGAGCTAAAAATGGTTTCAATTAAACAAGTCGATTCTTGTGTTTAAAAATAGTATTCTCACATGTTTTCCCCTTGTCATCAGGTGATTTCCTCACATTTTTTGTTCTAATTTTCTAAACCCTAATTACTTATCTGATCCTTAGAATTCTGTGATTATGGTAAAATTGATCATTTTTTGCCCAGCCTTACCAGAATCGATATATTTTCTAAATCTGCTTTAGCTTCCTTGTATCTAAGTCATTTCTTATATTCTGCCTGTTCTGTAATTGGCCTAACTTGATTTATTAATTCCCTGGTACATCATGTCTATTTTGCCTTTCCAAATGTATTTAAATATAAGATTATCTTCAATATATATCCATCCTATAAAGATCTTAACCTGGTCATCAAATTTTTAGTTCTGTAATTTCCATAGCTCCTTTATGGAAATTATCTTTTTAAATAGTAGAAATTTATTTGTGTTTTCTCCAAATAACATGAATCTTCAGATGTATTAGAAAACTTTTTAAAATTATTGACAGCATGGTGCTTTCTTCTTCAATTCAATTAAGGTTATATTCTTTCACATACAAAGTCTATGGCTGACTAAAGAAGTTTTTTAAAGATTTAAATGCTGAGTAGCTTAAGAAACTTCTCAGATTGCAGAGAATCAGCATTAAAAAAAAATAGCCAAGTTCTGGTCACTTTAATATAGTTCATTTTGTCAACTAAAATTGACAAAAAAAATCATGTTGACCTTGATCAAAAGATCAAGTTCTTTTTGCATGAAAACTGATTACAGTTAATTTAGAACAGAATTGGCTTGGGCCAAAATCTGACTATGATTCTATTAAAGTTCATGTAAATTGTATTTGTCTAGATTCTTCAAGACCTGCTTACATCCTTTCTAACAACAAACGAGGAAAAAGGAATATGTATTGACAACATTCTATGTAAGAGCAGTCTTTTTTGATGTGTAAAGTCTAACACTCATCAGAACAGGTGAGGCACATCAAACTGATTTTATTACACTTTTTACACCATGTAGAGGTGACATCCAGAAAGGTAACACTATAGGTAACACTATGTGGGAACGAGTTTATGTAAGTCTAAGTAGTTCATAGAGACTAATATAAATATAACTATTCACGGATATACACAAAAGCAGCATAGCACAAATTTCTTAAGTTTCTATTTGGTACTCAGAAAATAATTATAGATTTGTCCCTTGTTAGCAAAAAATTATGTATTTTATATATCCAAATAAAATCTGATAGAAGGAAATGTCAAATATTTGAATTTCTGTTCCAAGGGAAAAGTCATTCATCAATGGGTGAAAGATATTTAAATGCAGAAGTGAAGAAGCTCCTGTTGGTTAAGTCTTCCAAGGAACCTTTCAATTTTTAAATTAGTAAACAATTCATCCTGATGCCTGAAAACCTTTTAAGTCTGAATATTGCCTACAGTATACAAGATGTAATTGAAACTCTGTTTGTCTGAGATCAAACCCAAGGGAAATTGCCTGAAGTTGAGTGTGCTAGTCAGCTCAATTTAAAATAGCCTTCTGAAGACAGCATGAGGTTTGTTTCTTTGCTTGTTTATATTTCAACGGGATATCTTCTACTGAGCATAGAATTTTTTAATTAAAGGTTGGTGTTATAGTGAACAGAAAGATTTGTTTTATGAACCAGCAGAATTTCTAAGAGAGATCTATCACTATCAGTGCAGAAGGAAGTGGCACCTTTGTCTTGTTTTGCATCAACCTTATTTTTCCCTTACCAATAAAGTAGTGGGGTTTCAAAGTCAGACAGTGCAGCTTGGGGAAAGAAATGTCAGGCACATTTTGCATCACAAATGTAAGGCAAGTAATTGCAACTGCCTTTAGAAAAATCATAACAGGACATCTGCCTCTGTGTGAAGTGTAGGTGTACATCTAACAGCACACAGACGTACACTTGTAACTTTGCAGGAAGCTTTATGTAACTTTCATATGTTGCATAGAATTAAGAAAAGGATTAAATTAAAAGGGAACAATTCCCAGAGTTTTACATGCACACCGGACAAATGAACCTGGAAAAAATGGATTCAAGGGCTGCTTATCCAGAATTAACAAAGCTTAGAAAATTATCTTAATGGGTTTTTCTCCTTGTGCTTGTGTTCGTACAATTCTGTCTTAGCTAGATTTACTGGCAAACTTACTAAAAAAACAAGGCTGTCCAAACTCTCCATCTTGTATGCCAGCTGAAAGTGGAAGTTGGATTATACACACCCTTGTTATCGACCGATCATTATCTCATCATATGTGACTTATGAGGCACTATTTTTGTGAGACAAAAAGGGCCACCAGAACTACATGCAAACTGCAGTCTGCAGGTTTTCTGTCATTTGCCAGCTAATTGTTAGCAATATATCTAGTGGAGGATCTATTGCTTCACATTAATTGCTGCCAAAATAATACTTTGACAATGTGCACCTTTCAACAGAGCAAAGCAAAAGGAGCCAGGGGCAGGCAAAAAAAAAAAAAGGTCTTCCACTCCTTTTAGCCACCCCTTTAGAAATGTGTTTGGAATAGTACGTAGAATTGCTCTGGGTTTGAGCTCTTCCCAAACTATAATGTACCAACAACACCTAGCATGATCTAGAGTATTTGAGTGCTCCACATGCACTTTCTAGATAGTCTGAGTCCACACACAGAAATTGGGCAGGACCAAGGTTAGCCAGAGGTGATGTATTTCAGTTCATTGCTTTCGAATAAATGGCAATACCTGGGCAAAACTTACATGTGGAGCATAAAAATGAAGAAATGGAACACGGAAAGCATTGTTTTTGCCCTACAACAGAAGTCTTGTAAGTGAATAATTTCCATAGAATTTCACATTCTTTAACATAAAAATTATTTTTTTAACCAGGATATTAATCTAGTTGATTTCTTTCAGTCTGCAGAAGCTTGCCACTGTGAGATCGCAAATAAGAATGGAGTTAAGAATTGAAATGAATTTGAATGCAGAACCATCAACTGTGATTGAAGGGTCTGAAACAGAACCATGAGAAACAATCACAGCTACTGCAGAGGTCAAATACTTCTCAGGAACTCTTTTAAGCCCTTATTTAGTGCCTTGAGCAAGAGCTTAAAATTACCCTGTGTACTAATCTGTGTATCTCAAATTTTACATGAAATTTGTCATGCTCTTTGCAAGTATAGCATTCATTTTTTTCTACCACAGTACTGTGTCTTATCCTGACCTTTCCAGTTTCCCAGGCTGTAGTTCTGAGGAGCCTAGACCTAAGGAAAGCTACAAGAAGGAACTAAAGGCTTCTTCTTGTGTATGGTTTCAAAGGGCAAGTAATCTGAGCGGTAATCTGTGGATGGGATTCAAAACTACTCTAATACCAGCAGCAGTTCTGCCAAAGCAGCTCTATTGTGCCCATATTTAGGGACAAAAGTAAACAGGGCTATGAACGATTTTTTTTAAATTTTGCATCTGACAAAGTTGTTTCTTGCCAGCATGGCTAAAAAGGCCTTGACTATAGATGATCTGGGGAAAAACCCATTGCTGATCTCGATCCAGAAAAGCACTGTGAGGACCACTTCCCAAGCAAATAAGGGCTTAGGCGCAATTTCAAAAGGGAACAAAAATGCAAACTGGAGTGGGAGTTCATTAAGTTTCTCACTCTTTTGGCCCTTTTTGCCCACCTAAAAAAAAAAAAAAAAAAAAAAAAAGACTGTATCCTCCAAGGCATTTCTGGGAGTTGTACGAGGACAGGGGAGGCTGAACCCCATCCCATCCCAGGACTGTGCCTGTGCTTTGGGCAGCCTGGTTGTGCCAGCTCCTGAGTTGCCAGAGCCCCTGAACTCCAAAGTAGCTCATTTCACTAAGCAAGACATTTACCTCCAAGGCATTTACCTCCATGATATAATTTGTTCCCTTCTGATGATTGCACAGAAAGCAATTTTTATCGGCTTTAACTTTTAGTAGCTTTACCAATTGGATTAATTTTACCCTCCATCTCCCAGTACACTCTTCTGAACAATTTTACACTACTTGTCACAAGAGGATAGTCTTTATTGAGTATGCAACCCAATTTTCACACATTAATAGAGTTGTCCTGTTGTAATTAGAGACTTTCTTGTAAAGAGCATGATATACCTTTGAGTACAGATAGTAATTTTAATGTTAAATGAAAATTTATACCTTAAATTTCATCAAGCACAGCCCCAAAAGAAAACCTGAAAAATAAGGTATATGACAAAAAGTAGAATGAAAAAAAAAAAAAAAAGTTATGGAAAGTATAATTAAAACAAGCACTGATTAGCAAACTATTTAAAAGAGCATACAAACATAAGGGGAAATAAACCACTGGTAATTTGTTTTTCTCATTATAGTAGCAGTGGCTATTCTATGTAACCATATACTTTCCATTTTGTGCGATAAACCAATGGAAACTAGAGAGAGGAAAACTTTAAACTGAACACTGAATTATTCTGCTCATCTTTACCTGGAGATATCATTCTGGTCTTATATACTTGAGGAGAATATTAACCTTACTGTTGCAGGTGACTATTTTGAAAGGGAGGATACTGTGAATAAAAGTGTTACATAGGATACTTACATTATAAAAATTCATATGAAGTTCTCAGTGCATTTGTAAACATATCAATTGATTAAAAATACATATACTTCTCATTTGATTATCAAAAAGTTGAAATTTTACAAGGACAGCCTATTTACATTTCAAAACCAGAGTCTAATGTGCTGAAATGGTACCTTGGGAATATATATTAAAGCATAGATTGACGGCTCTCCTGGAGAAAAGAGTAACACTGCAGTTCAAAAACCAAGAGTTTTCTTACTATAATTTACAATTCATATCAGTGGATTTGAATTTGAATCTAAACTCTGAATTGTCCTTGACCGGCTACACAGCTTCTATCAAAAACCTGGTGAGGTAAGAAGTTATTTGCAATAATTATAATAGAATTCATGCAAACATTTCAATTGTTACAAAATAATAGTGATCCTAGTGGTTGTAAGGTATTAATACAACCGTTGCTGTACAATAATAAATGATCACAAGCAGGACTGTGTTGAAGCACAAAAATCTTCTGTATGGTTGCTTCAAAGTAGCTTCTAGTTCTTAAATCTGCCTGGCAGATGGAGAGCTTCCTGAGCTCCATACATTGCTTATGATATAGCACAAAGATTTTCCCATTTTCAGTTTTAACATTATCTTGTCCCAAATTTAAGTTTTCTCATTGTGTTTCATTACACACTAATATGAGGCTCTTCAGACATCAAGATCAATTAATGTGATGCGAGACAAGTAAATTCATTCAATGTTCTTTCACAAAATGAGCAGTTTTCTTCTTAATGTTTGGTTAGATCTATCTCCGACATGCAAAGCTTTTGGGGGAAGAAAATCTACGCGTTTTAAGTTCATGAAAACTTCCTATATCTTTGCACTTTCTGCTGTTTGTGAAAACAGCAGTGATGGTATTAAATAGCAGTGGGGATGTTGCAATCATAGAAAGGTAAGTAGCCCTTTAGTATTTAGCCCACAGCACTATTCATGCTCTTTCTCATATACACTAATATTTCCATCACTGCAAAATCCCTACTGCAAAACAACAGTTCAAAACCAAAAATGTAATAAATTGGTTCAACAACAAGCAAAAGCTCTGGTACTGCAATATTTAAATCTTCATTGAAGCAGCCAGGGACCAAGCTGACCTTTTGTTAGCAGGAGCCAACCCTCGGTGTTATTTGAATAAAGGTTTGCTTTAACAATTTACTCACCAACACTGCAAAAACATTTCTCCTCTGAAACAACTTTCTCATTACATCTCAAAGTTATTACTGATAACAAAACTAGCAAACCTCGAAGTAAACAAAAGGCAAAGAAAACAGAGCATTTCTGAAAAGGTTATACAAATAACAGTAAGATCTGCTAAAACCTGTTTTTTTTTTTTTTCTTTTAATTTTTGAAACAAAAGTACTAAGGCTGCTTTGCATTCTTAGACCAATAAAGCACAACGCACTGGAGGATTTTAAAATTTTTAAAGCAGCCAGTCATAGTGACTTGCATTTAAAGGTGTCTCCTGATATGTCTTTTGAAGCCGATTCTTGTTGGCATACATGCCCAAGAAATCTCAAAATTACATCCGTGATGCTCAGAGAGTAAAGCAGCTCTTCGTGCTTTGGATGCTGGTACCTGTAGTTGGGTCTGAGGAAGCACCCAATATACGTCTATCTTTCTTGCTCTCCTTTACTCACTGCAAGAGAAGTAATGGCAATCCCATTCCAAGACGACATTCCTGTTATACGGACAAAGAGGCAGCTGAGCCCGACATAAAACAAGATGCTGATGACAACTGTTTATACTACAGCTTTGTGAATTGTAAATTATTTATCTTTTCTCTTTATTTTTTTTTAATTCTGCCTTCAAAACTACTCAAGTATTCAGAATTTCATACCAGTTCCTTTTATGATGATTGTATTTTCCTCTTTCTTTCCCATTTCTGGCAGTTTAACCCATTTTTATCTTCACTAAAAAAATACTCTGGAAACCTCATTATATACTTTCATTTGTGTCCACCCCAGCTCTTTATTTCTTATTCCGTTTTTAACTTTAAACAATGCCTCTCAAAGACTCCTCCTTTTGCTTTAAATGCCCTTTATCTGATCATGACCTTGAATTACATTTTGATACTCTTCTTCCCTCTTTTCCAAGTTCAAAGGCTAATTTTTTTCTCTCTTTCCCCCTTTCTCCTTTTTCAATGCTGTCATCTGAGGACCTGACTTAATATATGCTGAATTTCTTTTGGCCAATGCCTTGGGTGCCTCTTTCAAAATTTCCTTCATAAAAGGCACCTCCTTATCCTTTCTAATCTCCTTCCTAGTTCTCCCTGTAATGTTGCTACACTTCCCCTTGCTTTGGCATTTCACTTCCAAACATGGTTCAGCTGCTAGAATAACCTGGGACCAATTGCTGTGCTTCAAACCAGAGAGGCAGGTATTTTTTGCCAACACTGAATAAACAGCACTGAATAAACTGAATAAACTGAAGGCTCTCTATTTTGCACAGCTCAGATTCCTTCTTCTTTTTTTTTTTTTTATTTCTTATAGTTGTTTATAATTGAATGATTGATTTTTAACTTTCTCCTATTGCAAATAAATATTCCTAAGGGCACTGTCTCATGGGGCATCTGTACACCCACAGTGTAGAGGGGAAGCTGCTCATTAGAAATCTACCTAAAAATGCAGACACCCTCACCATATGAGTGAGGTTTTTTGGAGCCTGATCTCCTTGAACCATGCTGGGCACTCAGTGGCCCTCACAGAGCCAGGGCCATGGTCGGGAATTGCAGAGATGTCCTACTAGAGCAGAGCCCACAGTGCAAAGCTGGGACTCAGGAGCCCTTAAATCCTTTCCTCTAGGAGGCTTTATTTTTCACTAAAGAGACAATACTGAAAGAGACAGGCTGTCGTCTTCCTTTCAAATCCCCAGTGAGCAGGGGTGACCTGGAGCTGGGGGTCCCCAAGCACCAGCCACGTACCACAGGAGGATGAGGAGCCACAGCTGCACCAGGGCATTTCAGAGCTGATGGTCTGGGCGACTCTAAGAGCCACTTCAAGCTCCTAAATATTTATTTACAATGAGCTCTGAGAGATGCTGTCCTTAATCCTCTGTCACCTACAAGAAGACAATTTTAGCAAAATTAAAATGCTTTAAAAAGTGGCAGTCATATGAGTCATGGTTGATGTGAAACCAGAGAAGTACATCTGAATGAGGAGAAACTGTTCATATATATAATACACATAACATATACATATAAAACATATATATTCTATAGTATAATTCTATAATTATGTAATTCTAACACATAATTCTATAACATTAGGAGATATTTTCGTGCAGAAACAACAGAGCCCTCAACAACGGCACAACAGCAATACAAATACAGATAAATGAAAATAACTGTCTTTGAAAAGCCTCCATCTGCAAATGCTAAAAAGAATCTAAAGCCAACAACAAAAAAGGGGTTGTTGTAAAAAGATAAGAAAAATACCAAAATCAATCTCAGCACAGCAATATTACAAATCAAAGGTGTCTGAAAAAAATGCTGAGAATAAACCTATAATATCAGAGCAATAAGCAAATTATTTCTTACATAAATCAAATTATTTGTTAACAAACCCTTGGTGTTTTTACAAACCAACTTGAAAAGAAACACTTATTTTCAGAAACACAAGCTCTCCAGTATGTGTGTGAACCCCAACTCTCCTGGCTGAACTATTAAATTCTGCTGTGATCTTTTTAATGTAAAAAAGTTATCTAGATACTTAGAGATTGATAACTATGCCACTGTACTTCATTCACCAAGATTTCTGAGGTTTTGGCTACACATATCTCTGCTCACGTAAGGCTATGACAACTATTAACAATCTTACTGCTTCATTTAATTACTCAGAGAAAGAAGAGGGGGAAAGAGTGTGAGCACCTGCTATTGGTATAATCCACCTATTTTTTTATCTTTTAAAACTGGGCAACAGATACAGTTCTAATGAAAAACTGATCAGCCACCCTGAAACTCAACAGGCAGCCAGGCTGAGTGTGCCACCAGCTAAAAGTTGATATTTTCTTGAAATAATGTGATTCCATGAGTTCAGGTTTTAAAGAAATAATGAATTTTAGAAGGTTTATGATACATTTGAAATTTGTCAGGAATGTGCAGTTAGGTAGTTTCTGAAGATGCTGTGGGCTGACAGCAGAGCACATTCTCTGTTACCCTGCGGGCTGGTCACTGATGCTGAGTGACAGAGAAGGAGGTGATGAGCAGAGTGAGGCTGTTCCTGGAGAGCTTCTTTTACTGAAAATCACAGCTGCTGTGTCAAGGAACCAAACCAGAGGTGTTGGGATTGCTTTCAGCAGGAGCTAAACTCTGCCTTCATCACACTGGAAAGATCTTGATGAAATTGCCTTACAAATTCTGGTGTACTCACAATTTAACAATTCTCCTATGATACTGTTCGAGTGCGGGTCTACAAGCACTTACCAGGGTTAGCCATATGGCTTCTTGAAAATTAGTTGAAAACATATTTTTTCACTGCAGGAAGATCTAAGTGAAATCAGACAATGCTAAAATATTTGACTGGTCAGATCATTTAATTAAAATGCAGAAGATCTGCATCAAAATCCATCCTCTGCTTATTTCTGTTTAGGCATTTGAACAAGGTCACAGACTCTTCCCCAGTTTATTACTGTCTGTCTGTTTGCTTTTTCATAAAAAGTAAACTTAAAACCATTAAAGGACTTTGATTTCATCTCATAGAACTTTTTTAAAAAGACATAACCCATTTGTTTGGATAGAAAAAAAATATTCTTTTCTGTGTTAGTCCAGAACACAACCCCTTTTTGCTATACCTGGAAGCTGGCAGGTAAATACGGTTGTCCCACAAGCCAGAAGAACATCTAGAGCCCAAGTGTCTCAAAATTTGCCTTGGCAAGCTGACTTCCAGAGGCCTCCTCTGTTTGCCTTTCACATGAGGACAGAGACGCCTAAGCCAGCATGAGCCAGCATCTTCCTTTGTGCCTATGGATGAGGCGCTGCATTGGCTTTGATAGATGTTTACGGTCCTGCCTGACTGCACTCCTTGGGCATGGAGGAAGGCGATCAGGATAAAATAAAAACTAAAGCCAGTCTCCAGCTGAACACTCAGGACTGCAGTACTAAACTTCTATTCACTGAGCCACTGCTGGTAATCTCCTCTCAGAAGTGCCAAAAATTTAATTTTAAAAACATACCCAGAGTGGAAAAGTCAGATTTTCTTGTTTTCTTCTAATTAGTGGTGAAATAGAATTGGTAATGTTTCCTGTGTGGCTGTATTCATATGAGTGAGAGAAGTCTCACAAAGTAAAATGAAATTTAGTGTGATATTAGTAGACAAAGATAATTTCACTGTGCGTCCTTTTTGCCAGAGAACAGTCTTTTAAAAGTGGTGCTCTTTTGCACACTTCGAATACCCATGTACTAGCATTACTAACTTTAGTTAAGAAATTAAAGTAGCTGCAAGTTTCTGAGGCAAAACCTTAATAATATTAAGAGTTGTTTTTAATAGAAACAGGCCTCCTGTACAGTAACAAAAGGAACTAACATCATAAATGTGCTGCTACAGCTTCTTGAAAAGGTGGAGAGTGAGAAAACCCTGAATTTCTGGTTAGTGTTTGTGTAGTATGTCGACAGGTTTCTATTGAATTACTCTTTAGGCCATTGCTTACCCACCAATGACATTCTCAGCAAAAACAATTTTCTCTAGGTAGCTGCCTTACTGTTATGAATGCACTTTTCTAGACAGAGGGATCTTTCTCCTGACATTAAGTATGCTTTCATATGTAAGTGTAAAAGTAATTTCTGTATCCTGACCAGGCTCTGAATCCAAAAAGCCTTTTTTCTATCAAATCAAAATAGACTTTCTGTGTTAAGAAATGTGTGTCCTGAGTGATTTGGAATGTACAAATCAGCCACAGGACAAGTCAACGGGTTCTCATTCTTCCTCCAATCTAAGCATGGACATGCTTTGCGTATAATATTCTATAGATATCCTACTAACAGCTATAGGAAGATATTTTTCTTTAAAAGCCATTTTCATAATAATTAAAAGAAACAACTCTTTTCCAAAACACTCAGTTTGGAAATACAGAGCTGAATGAATAAGTGAGTCTTCAGATGCTTTTGGTATATAAAAATGGGAAAATATCTTCTTGGATATAGTTATTTTCAGGGCAAAGAAGAAGGAAAAAGAAAAACCCTGAACAAAATATTTTTCTCTTATACAAAAGATTTCTAGTAGAATAACTAAATTTCTGAATAGAACCTAGCTTTAAGTAGAAAAAAATTTAAATCCACTTTCAATGCATCAAAACAAAATACAGTTTCAGTTGGGAAGGCTATCTCATAGAAGAAGTGTGAAACTTTTTTTTTTTTCTACTTATTTATGTGGTAAAAAATCCAAAAGAATGTTCAGTTTTATTCATAGGTTTATATCTTCAATGTTGCTTTTGAAAAAATAGTCTAAACTTTTTTGAAAAAATCTATTTCAAATTTTTTATTTTGAGACTTTTTTAAAAATGATAGGGTAAAAATTGAAGTCAATGTAAATACATGGATTGAAGAGTTTTAAAACTGTAAAAAGACAGTTATTTCTCACTACAGGACCAATAAAGCATTCTGTCTCTCCTCAAACTTTTTATCCATTCAGCCACTGAACTGAAAAATTATTGCAAATCATCAAACCATAACAATGAGAATAGCTCTACTTACAGGGCATTTCTCAGCCATTGACACAAAACACTTTATAAAGAACATAAGCAACAGGTTCAGGCAGGAAAAATGGGAAAAACTCTGTATTAGTGCCTGAGGAACTCCTCTGCTGTTTTCAGAAAAATAACGCACACATATAACCCCCGGCCCCCCCCCCCCAAAAAAACAAATAAATAAATAAAACGATGCGTTCCATTCTTACTGTTATGTGCTATGCCTCTGCAAAGCTCCATCCAGGCTTGGTTAATGAGCAATTTTTGCTCCAATGTGGTCAGCACCAACCTAGGGGAGACAGAGAAGTGAGGGAAGTGGTTTGGAGAAGAGGAAGAAAAAAGGGGATGGGAGAAGGGCAAGGGGGGTCTGCACCACAGTCCTGCCTGAGGCTCTGCCTGAGGCTCTGCCAAGAAGCAAGACAGGGCCAAAGGGAGTTATACTCCCTCCCATGTCTCTCTCTCTCCCTTTACTTTCTTCATCCCCACTGACTAAATTCCCATTGAAGCTTTAAGGTGTTTTTGACAGCTGGGCTTAGTTCCTCGGAAGGAGGAAGTTTTCTGCCCCTCAGAGAAATGACTAGATTTGAAAGAGCTCCCAGCTCTCCTCAGAGAGGCCATATTCCAAGCCGGAGTGTTTTACACATTGCATTCAAACGGCAATGTGATTCTCAGCCACAAAATTAAGATTTATTAACCCAAACTTGCATAGATATGCATGTGCCACCTTGTTTTTACAGTTGTTTTGTGCTAAGTGGCTGAGAACCATCTAATTAGCCCCTAGCAGGCTGCTATCTCTGCAGTCAAATGGAGGAGGTAATATCTATACAAAGTTTTCTTCTGGCAAAGACTGTCTTTATTTTCCTCTGTCGGAAAGTGAAACGAGCAGGGTGTGTTTCCGCAATGTCAATATGGTAACAATACGATTTTTTTCTTCCCTCTGGTTGAATGTTGTAACTCATTTTATTCTACTGCGGCAATTGGCATTCAAGAGGATTTTATGGTGTTACAGCAGATGTTATTTACCAAAAATTTAGGTTTGTATCTTTTTCAAAGTGACCTAGGCACCAAAGATTTCTATGCCTGACACTCATGCACTGGGGCTCATCGGATAGCTAGAGTCTTTAGGCTTCCTGTGTGCACCACTAAAATCAACCTCCTTTAGAGGATGTCGTGCTTAAAACCAGCAAGCTGGTTTTAGCCAGTTTTCTAAACTCAGACTGAAGTGGTTCAAACCTTGCACCTTCTAGCTCCCAGAAGCAAGTCCTAGGAACCAACTTTGCAGTTTGTCGTTTCCTAACTAGTTAGCAGAAAATCTGCATGCCTGAAAACCCCTGTACCTCCATCAGGCACTGATAAGCAAGAGAAATGTTCATGGGTGCTCAGTACCACCAACGCATTTGTAACCACTGCTAGTCACCTTCGACCTTGCTCTTTGTCTGGAGAAAGTGGTAGATGTTTGGGACTTTGTCATATGAAGCTCCATGAAAAATGGGCTACGTGAGTGTAGGTAGCTTGTTTGGCAGAATTATAACCACAGCTGGTGTAGCATGGCCACTTGTTTCAATTTTTTTTTTTTTTTTTTATTAAGCTGCATCTCCTTCATTTTCTTATAAAACATTAAGGTTCAAAATGATTTCTTTTTTTCAATAACAAATTTTCTTTTACGGCAGTATTGCAATAGATATTGTCTGTAAACTGAGACTTAAATCACAATTTCTGATCTTTGAGGGATACTTTTGCAAATGAGAGGATTTTCTCTCCTGTGCTGCCAAAGAGATTTGAGGACCAGTTTCTGACTACCGAGAGACACATGTTGTCTAAGGCTACCTCCTTCTAGAGCAGACTTGGCCTTGCACTTGCTGCAACTTTTTTTCTAGTGCTCTGCAAATAAATCATCTGTGGGCTGTCCTTGGAGAGAGCTGGCTGGCCTCACCCCACAGAAAGTAGAGGCATAAACTCATGTAGATTTTGGATAAGCAGAGGTCCAGAACAAAAGTTTTCCCCTAACTTTCTTTTATTTTTCAGTACAAACATGCTTTTGGGATCATTTGCAAGAATAGTATCATCATAGTGAACTGCTGCAAGCCATGGGATTGACAAGAAGCTCAGTCATAGCATCTTTCAGGAGCCACAATTTAACTGAGACATACACAGGTTATATATTCCCTGCTTGTAAAAAGTGAATACAGCACCTACCTTCTGTTTAAACCCCAGGCACACTTAATTCTGACTTTCATACAAGTTAGATATAGGAATATTTTTCAAGGGTAAATTTTCAATTCAATTATTCAATTAAATTCTAGGAGAAGACAAGCTGTATCACATGGCTGAAAAGTTCTGAGGCTTCAGATAAAGGACCTATCCACTTGCTGGCAGAGACCGCACAGACTGCTCATCTGACCCTCTCTTCTACTCATCAGTGACAAAAATGCTCTTCTGGAAGTAATGACTCCTACATTCCCTGCCATTCACGTCAGAGCTACAACTCCTGTCTGGTATCACAGATCCTGAAAGTTAACGGGGACTGTCTCAATGAATACCTCTGCTGCACCTAACTAGAACATTGCATGTCACTGCATTAACAGTGGTTAATGGTTTTGCTATTACCTATTTTATTTTGGGATGACAATGATAGATCTTTGTTTTAAATATAGATGTACTCATTCTCGTTAGCTCAAATATGATGTCTAAACTACCTGACAGTATCTTTTTAAATGCATATACAAGGACAAAAGATTTCTGTATAATAAAGCAGTAAATTTTAATAAATGAGAGGAAACACTGGGAAAAGAAAATATATTTAATCCAAAATATAGAAATGCAAAAGGACTCAGACACTGCACAAGACCATTATATTTCACTTCTCTGATATAAATTATTGGTAATTAACTCTTAAAGCAGGAACAAAAGCTGGATATTGGCTGGCGGCACATTTACTCTGGGCCTTGCTTTGGCCAGCTTCCACCAAAGCCCAGTAGCCTCTGCAAAAGCGGACGTGAGTAAGGGACTTGGGGAAAAGAGTGTGGGGGAAGCTGGGTACTCCAAAGACTTCAGCTTGCTCCCTGCCCACCTCTCCAGCTGCCTCAAGTCTGAACCTCTTTCATAGAGAGGTTTCTGTGTGACCCTTTTGCCTGGAAGCAAACATACATGATTTGGGTATGGTGCAGATATTTCAAATAATATGTTTAGAGCCTGCTTTCTGATGTTGTACACGTAGTTTCCACAGGACGTGGAAGAACGGGCTACTTTACAGAACACATCCTTATTAAAATCTCTATGCTAAAGAATTGCCATCAGTGCGCATAGGTCCAAATGAAATGGGTACTGAATGTACAGAAAAATTGACTTCCGCTAAAAAAGGGGCTATGAAGGATAATTGCTGATATCTCTTTCTGATGTAGAAAATGATTTGCAGATTATGAATTAATAAAATGGAAGGAATTGAAACTGTTTAAAAAAAAGCTCACTGGTACAAAATGTCTTTGAGAACATTAAGAGACTGTATGAATACGGAACATGATTAAAGATGATATTTTCTTATAAGGATCCATTGAATTATATGATGTGTTACTATATGTAATACTAAAAGGAGAATTCAGGCCATTGCTCTTCTACACTGTTGAAGAAGAAAGGACTGGGGGGAACATGACAGTCCCATTCAGGGAAGCAGAAACAATTCCTGAGATGGTAAAACCTTTGTTGCTCTCTTTATTTCAGAGAGCAGCTGTCAAACATCTTATGGATACAAAGAAGAGTGAAGGGAGACACCAACCCATCTCCCTCCTCTCCGGTTTGGAGAGGCCCAGGCCAGCTCTGGTGCAGAAGCTGCAGAGCTGGTTCAGGGTGACGTTGAGCAATGGGCTTTGCCAACGCTGCCGGCTGCCTTTCAGGCTAGAGCTGGCTCAAGTCCAACCAATTTAAAGAGCAGAAGCAAAGTAAGTTCATGTCTGTCTCTGACACCGGTGTAGAAATACCCACAGTGCCTCAAGCATTTCTCTTTCCTAAACAGAGAATAAAATCCTTGACAGTCTGTTTTTCAGTCTGGTTTGTGATGTCTCCTGCTTCTCTGTAGTTTGGAACTGATGAAAAAATAATATGTGGCTGTTTCCTACTTTTGCATTTTTCAGAATATGACAGTTAAGCAAATCGTCCAGGGGACAACAATGGTATATATCATGCAGCTGATCCTATAAGTAGCTACAAATTTTACTCATTTCAAACTAAAGGGCTATGGAAAAATGAAAATTCAATTAGTACAGATGCAATAAAGTCTTTTTTTTTCTCAAGTTTTTTCATAGGTTATTAAATCTTTTGTGCTCACAGAATGAAGAAATCATTAATCACTTAAACTGGAATGATATTGTTAATATTTTCAGTGAACCAAATGCCAAATGTTTTGCATTTTACAATTAATTTGGCATTTAAAGCTGTTTTGAAGTAAAATCCAGATAATGACCCATGTTGGATCACTACCCTAAGAGCGCAAAGCAGTCCATTAAAACTGGATAGGAATTTTCTGAAGAAGCAATTTTTCATTCAACACGCAAAATTTTATTCCAACTGACAGTTTTCCTGGAAAAGGTTCAGGTTTGAATTCCTTTCAAATGAAAGAGAAAATTAGTGAACAAGACCTAAAGAAACTGGCCAAAGTGCAGGCAGTTATAGGATTCATCAGCACAGAGAAAATGGCCTTCTTGTACTCAAAAGCTCACTTCTCAATAATGCTATACTAACTTGTAAAAATTTTGAGTGAGAATTAAGAAAGTATTTTAAATATAGTCATTGTGTGGGACAAGGAAACTATCTGTCCTTCAGCCGCAGCAGCATTAACAATCAGAAAACAGCTTGGGTAGTCAATTGAGCACGCGAAAAGTGCCCACATTTCTTTTTAGTGATTTTTTTCTTTAGTGCAGAAACCTATTATTAATCTAAATGGAATACACATATGAAGCAATGCATCTTATGATTATGGATAATGCAGCATGACCAGAACTTGTATATATATGTGACTTCAAGAAAAAAAAAAAAAAGCTGCCAACAGAAATATTTATTTTCCTAATCTTCAGTGGTTTGAAAAATAGCACCCTTACCTTAGCACCCTTAGTGACAAGCAGACTTTGCTATAGCAACTCTCACTTTTTTTTTTCCCTAGCCTAGATCATCCCTCAGGATAAATGACTTTAAGCTGTCTGCAAAAAGTGCTAAGGACTACCAGGGACTTCCAGAGCAGTGTAAATGGGTGAGAGCAAACCGTGGGCATGCTTCAGGGAGCACTGCTCAGGGGAGTCATTTAAGACCTAAATAATTTGGGCAAGAGATATTCCAGAAGCCTCATTCTCTTGCATTGTTAGTGCCAAGAGGCTGTGTTCTTAGAAATTCAAAACACTATTCATTTGTTTCCCTTCAATCATATCAGAGGACAAGGTAGGCGGCACAATAAATTTTACAAGCACAGTGGGAGTAAAGAAATGTAAAAAGCCCGAGACACTTTCAATGACATTACACAGGACAGAGTATCTCATCACCTGCGGTTATTGACAAAAGAAACTCATGAGACTGAATATGTACTCTGAGAACATGACTGTTTCACTGAAGTGAAAATAGTAGAAAACATAGAGGGGAAGAGGCAGAGAGGATCCTTGCACCTACCCTGCTATAGAAAAGGATAAAATAGTCATAAACCATTCCTGGTAGAGAAATAGCTATCAAATCCAAGGCAAGTCCCTGCTTTGATGAGGGTCCCGCAGTCTTTCTGGACAACCTCTTTCACACCCAGGTCAAGGTGAGTCTGTGGGCAGCCCAGGGCAGGAAAGTCTCTCTGCTTTGCCAGCTCTTGAGGGCAGGGGCTGGACAGGACTGTCCTGCACATGTTTCCTTGTGCAGAAGGGCAAAGAGCCCTTGTTGTGCAGGCAGCAAGGGCAGGAAGCCCTGCCCTCTGCAACTCCCTGCCATCTCCTTCATCCCAACCTCCTTGGCCTTGCAGAGGCACAGGATGAAACTCTGAACTTGGTCTGGGCTTTGTGCTCTCAGCTGTACAAGAGGCTGCAGAAAGCCACCTTGCTAACGCAACATCAGTGGAAGAGGGGGAAGAGGAGGACAGTTGTCTTGCTGCCAGGGATGGAAATCTGCAGCCGCAGTTACGGTGAAAGCTGCCAGGAATCAGGGAAGGGAGAGACCCTGAGGCCCAGGTGCAGAGGGCTTCAGCCTGCCAACATCTCCTCAAAACACATCAGCCATCCCAGGGCCCTTCACCCTCTGGTGCTCTCCCCAGAATTGCTGAATTCTTCCTGCCACTCATAACCTACTGGTGACGCCCCTCGGAGTCAGTGTCTCTCAGTGACACCACTGAGGGCTTCTGCGCAAGGCCTCAATTCAGGGTCCCTCACCAGGCCTTGGAGATGCCCCATCCCCAGCAGCCTCTCAGTGTGTCCCCTGTGGCGGAGCACAAGCCTTGCCCAGCAAGGTCTTTAGCTCAGCTGTGCCTCGTATTTGTATCAGCACTTCAACTGGAGCACAGCTCGTTTGATTCCCTATCAGAGTTGTACAAAAAGGCCATTAGCAAAGACATATGTCTGCACTTCCATAACACCTTATCTAACAGAGACAATCTTTTCTCCTAATAATGTGCTCGAGGCGCAGCCGTTAATAGTGAAAGACTCCTCAGCACCACTATTTGTTTTCAGAATGAGTTAACACTTACTTCTGCGTTTTTAGTGTTTGCTCTTGCATCCATTTTGTATTTGAATTTTGGCTGAGCACAGGAAAGAGTTTATATAATTATTAATCTTTTCGGACAATAATGAGTAACCTCTCCACAGTTACAGTTGAAATCAGTCTGTCTCAGTTTATGCTTCTGTAGTTTTGATACTGAAGAATGAGTTTGATATGGAGTTTTTAATCTAGTATTATCTCAAGATTCAGAGAGAAATAATTAAACTGTCTTTAAGCTAAATTTAAATATCACAAAGAGAAAGACAGTAAAATCTGGTGCAAGGTTTGCATTTCCATGTAACTTTCCTTTGTCTACCTCAAGCTTCTTAAAAATTCATGCTCAAGGTATACTGGCAGCACTTTCATAATTACAAAGCTATTAAGCTCTTGCAAGGAAAAAGTAAAACTCTTTTTTCCTAATTAGGTAATCATAAATTTTTCAGGCAAACAGTGTTCTGCTAGAAAATATTGCTTTCAAGAGCCCATATCTGCAGGAATATGTTGATCCTAACATGTTTTCTTACAAAAAACAGTACATCTTCCCAGTTAATTTAGTGTGTCCTTTGGTAATAAGTCCATTTCTTTGCCTGTTTAACTTATAGTTTTCCTCCCACAGCTGTCTTCATAGTTGCTGCACAATGAGATGCCAGGAAATCAGGCAGCTAAGAATGCCCACGGCCTCAACATTTTAATTTTAAAAAGCTGAGAGTACCTTCTATATCATTATTCCTTAAAGGCATTTCTGAATTCAGTGGGAAATGTTTGTTTATAAGGCAATTCTTAACAATTTGGTGAAATTCTTATTTCACCAGAACAGATTTCTGACCTCTCCATCTTATACAATATAATGGCATCTTGGATCTGTAATACATTTCCCCAAAGACCATGTAGATATCATGCTACAGTCATGAGAAGGCCAAATGTAGGGTGCATTTATAATAATGATAGCTCTTCATGGCAAAGAAGGTATCCATGCCTGGTTCTGTGATCATACTGTTGCATTACAGGCCACAAAGATTTATGGATAGAGTAGTAAAGTAGCCATTGGGTGATTTTATCTCAAATAGGAGCAAGACTTACCTTCTGTTCTCAGTATCCACCTTAAAGATGTAGCAAGATTTTTACACAAAGTATTTTGTAATTCAGGGTAAGAAGGATATATTCCAGGCTCGGTGTAGACATTGAAGAAAAAAAAGCATTGAAAAAAAAAAAAAAAAGTTGTATTTGATATACAGAACAAATAAAACCTTTCCACACCCATTCAGTCACACACACCCATAAATACAAGTAAAAACGGTGACCCAGATTTCCTATCACAGGAAATTCAACCTGCCTTTGCAAGTTGTTATGAGAACTCTCTTTAAAACTTTCATTTGATATCTGATGTCAAGTTGGCTTATCAAGCTAAAGGAGAGCAGCTTGCCATGCACAGATGGATGTGGTTGTAGCACAAGAACCAAGCAGCCAAGAACCAGGTGATACCCAAACCTGTCACGATGCAGGAAGGACACATCCCACAACACACATGCTCTCCAGCCTATCACATCCACCTCAGTAAACCACATTTTACTAAGGCCCGCAAGGATGGAAGTCCAAATAGAAAGGGCTTCAACAGGAAAAACATAGAGACGTTTGCTTGCAGATGTAAGGAATAGGTAGTGTGGGCTGACATAATGGATTTACTGAGTTGATGGCTCAAAATCAGATGCTAAATAGTTGAGGATATAGTTCACCCCTCTTGCATCTGTACATGAGAAATCATGGGGTCCAGCATTAAAAAGTTGCAAAGAGATGCCTTCAGGTTCTAGTTAATATCCAAGATGTGAAGATAGGTTGAGAAAATTCTGTAACTGTGACAAGGAAAAAGGAGCTGCCTAAGGGAAAACAGCATTGGGATGGATAAGAGTATGTCATGTTTTGTTATTTTCTTTAGGAAGATTGTTCTTCAGTAAAAGAAGTGAGGGTTGCAGGAAAATCAAGTTGGATCAGTGAGTTCAAGGTTGTGAAAAGATGCCTTCTTTGATTAATGTTCAAAAAAACATGTTTGCTTAGTTCTGAGGAGACTAAAATCCAGAGAATCCAGATTCCTTTCCTTGGAGAAGAAAGGAAAAATGCTTTACAGGAAAAAAAATGGAAGGTCTACATCAGTATTGTTAATATTACAGATCTAAAAAATAATTTTTCTATAAATAACTATTTAACTTAAAAGACAAATCATTGTAATTTATTGTGAATGCTGTATGTGTGACCATATATGCACTGCCAGCTTGGTAGAATAATCAAGGCCTGAATTAATAAATGATGGTGAGAGATACTGTTGACTGACATGTCTTCCATTTTAGAGGGTGAGGTTAGCCAATTTGGCCTTAAATGAAAGAGAAATCATTTTCTATGTACGTAGCAGTTCTCTTTTGTTAGCAGATTGTCTGCTTTTGTTTGCAGATCAGTGTGAGTTCCTGATGACAGCTGACTCACACATACTGTAAACCAAGAAATATCAAGTAAAATGATGTTTGGCAGCAAGTAACTAAAACATATTACAATTTAAATATTGACACTTGACTTTTGTCATATGAGCAGCGGTATATTTTTAATGAGTCTTGTTCTTTTAATCATGGATGTTTAAGATCTTGTTGGTGTACAGGATTTTGCCTATTGTGGAGAGGTCTTCAAAACTCTGGATGTCAAAAGTAGCATGCAAATGATACAGGCATTTTTTTGCCAAATTTGTTAATGGTGAAGCAGAACCAAGAAGTCTCACCCACCGTGTGCTCAGCAGTGGCACTGAATTGTTTTTGAAATTACCTTGGATCAGAGAGAAATGGTCCTCTTCTTATTTCTGTTCACTTTCACTCTCTCCTTCCCTTGACATATTCATACCTGCATATAATGCACATATAGGAATGAATGCAGACAAACATAAATATAGCTCTCTGGCCTAATTTCTACTTTGCCACACAGGTACTAACATAGTTGCTTTAAAGCATGAAACAGAAAAGAATTAAGCCTAGTGAGCATAGATAAAGCTTAAGTTGTCTTTGCCTTCGGTGGCCCCTTTGATTTAAGCCTCTTAGAGATCAATGAAAGTGCTATATATGCCCATCACAAGGCATGTATGTGATTATGTTTTGCTTTGGCTAGCTGTGGAGGAGGCTACAGGCTTCTGCTATGTGCAGCCACAAGGCCACGAGGTGGATGCTGTGAGCACTGCTGATGATGAAGAGAACCAGCGGTGCTCCCCAAGGGCGGAGGAGATGCCACCTCATTAATCAGAGGAGCGGGCTCAGGAGCAGGCTCTCCCGCTCCTGCCACAATTACTGAATGGCTGAGGTTGGAAGGCATCTCTAGAGACCATCGAGTACAACCCTCCCCTGCTTAAGCACAGACACCTAGAGCCCATGACACAGGGTCTCATCCAGGCGGGGTTTGAACATCTCCAAAGAAGGAGACTCCCCAACGTCTCTGGGCAGCCCGTTCCAGGATGGAACTGGCACTGGAGTGTTTCCGGCAGGAACTGGCTTTTCAGAGATGCCGAGGATCAAAAAGCTGAGATGCGCCTTCTGGAAGTCAAGCAGGAATTCTCAGTCCACATTTTTAAATATTGACTCTGCAACAGGCACAGCAGTATCCAAGTTAGTGGGAATAAAGGAGACTCTGCTGCTTACTATATTGACCTCCCAAACCATTTGGTTTCTTTTACAAATAATTCAATATTGGTTTAAAGGTGGAAAATTTGGTTTTCTGAACTCATTTTTGGTTTATGAGCAGGGAAAGTGAACATGCACAGCTGAATAAAGGAGACAAGCCTATTAATATCCCTAAGATAGTTTTCCGCTTGAAGCTGGTACAGGCAAATCATTTTAACTAAACTGTTTTTCAGTGGAAAGTAGATTCAGTGACATTGAAGATTAGTTAGTTTACATTAGTTTTACCAGATTTTTCATTTTGAAGTTCAAATGTTTTGTTCTGACATTCCAAATACTAAATATTTTTGACTTAGCCCATATAACCCCTTGTTCTATTCTTCCATTATAATGTTAAGATTTTTAATAAAACTAATGTCCAAATGCAAATTATTATTTGTGAGCGTAATATTTTGGCAAAATTTGTGATTTTTTTTTGTTTGAGTTGATTAGAGTTGACATTGTGCCAATAATCCAACCAACCAACTACAGAAACCAACTGGTCTCAAAGGCTAAATTTGGAACAGTGGCAAAGAAACTATTTGATAGCGAGTGACACAGTAAAGAATAAATGCTAATAAATGTACTAAATCTTATTGTCTCACATATTTATGCATTTGTCAACTTCTTTCCTTACTGTTACACCACTGACATACTTTCTTCAAACTGGCAGAGATTGAACTACATTTGAATCCTACATCAGCTGGGAAACTTCTTTTAAAATTTTGGGGTTTTGTTGTATCACCGTGCTTCTGTGCCAAAACTTCAATAGACAAAATGGTAACAGATTAAATCTGTCCTGATTGTGAGTCCTTCAATAGCAATGTTAGTAAAAGTGGCACAAAAGATAGAGATGTGAAAAGCTACTAATAAAACAAAAGATCTATTGCTATTCTGAGCCAGAGAAACTGCTTTGTCATTTCCTAATAGGACTTTATAGTAACCTTCCTGATTAAGTGTATATTAATAATTAGAACTTTACTGATGATAGCTCCAAAACCATTACTGAAAATGAAGGTCTACCAGGGAAAATGTTTTGCAGAAAAAATCTATATTGAACATTTGTCCCAACTCCTAAAGATTCTAGGCTACTGTATCCGTAAGTTATAAATTTATTTGCAGGTACACAATTGATTTTTAAGACACTAAAAACTAGCGCAGCTTGTGTGTGCTCTGATCATTTTGTTTCTCTTTGTCTGCGTCAGGGCTCCTGTGCCTGGTCTGCTTGCTACTAAGAAAACAACAGTACCAGCAGGAATTAAAGTAACATGGCTTTATAGGTAAAAGGGTATTATTTAAGTTTAAAAACACCAGGTGACTGTAAAGTAACTGTTGGGAATATAAAGCTTTTCTGGTTACGGCTAATGTGACAGATTTCAGAGCTATACTTTGTTTCTGGCCTCTTATAAGAAGCAGAGCAGAAATAAATGTCCTCAAGGAGGAACGCTGGCATGTCTCAGAGGCGCTGTTTTTCATTTTACGCTTTGTTTATGCTTGCAGATACAAATTTGCTGTGTCCTTTTATAGCACAGTACCATTCTGCTGCACTGAGAGCAAGCTGCCGTACAGCACAAATGCTGCCTCTTTAGTCTCCTTCTTCCTGGGGTATGTTACTGGTCCTGTGCTTTCAAAAGCACCAGCAGGAGCTGGAGTAGGTTATCAGAATAAACTCTAATTTGAGCTACACTTTCAGGTTTGCCAGTTAGGCTTCTGCGTAAAAGCTGCTTTATCTGTGAATGTGAATGCATTTTCAGTGTACACAGTGTACAGCTAAAAGAAAGACAAGGTTTTGGTCATTGTTTCTGATATTTTTGTTTCTTGCCTGGGTTCAAAGGAAGCTTAACTATGCTAAAACTGCTTTTTTGTTCAGTAGAAAACACATAGTTTGTTCACCCTTGCCAGAGATGGCAAGATTTGTTGAGATGCATGTAAAACCACTGCTCGCTCTCTCTCCCCCACCGCCTCACCTTAATGTCAATATGCTGCATGAGGGAGGAAGCTGGGAGGAAATTGAAGTTTTCCTCTGAAAGTTCATAAATCTAGATCTGTTACTCATTAAAGAGCCCCATATATCTCTTGCTTGGTGGTAGATTTGTTGCTTAGAAAAAGTGTATAGTGGAGATGTGGGAAAGTATTCTGGTGATAACTGGCCTGACTAGTGCACTCTGTCCTTAAGTTCACTTATGTACTTGATATCCTCAAGTATTCTCAAATATCCTCATGAAAATCATAGAATCATAGAATCATAGAATGCTTAGGGTTGGAAGGGACCTCTAGAGATCATCTAGTCCAACCCCCC